>JADRCH010000155.1:3711872-3747372 GCA_019843965.1 Rhynchomys soricoides | reverse complement strand
GCACCCCTGCACCATCAGCCATCCTCCCCACTGCTCCTCCTCCATGCCCTTCCTAGGCTCTAGCAAACTCATTCAGTTTTTGTTGCATGTTACCCTTCCTTTTGGAAATTGTGTAGTTTGTCAAAACCAAAGTGTTTAAATTTGAGTTTTTACTGAGGAAATATTCGCAACTCCAGAGGAACATTCTGCCAAACAATGGATATGATTTCCCAGGTGAAATGTTACAGAATTCCCGTAGGAGACTTCTCTCTGGGAATCAAGCTCTGTGGGTCTCTAGTGTGCTCCTTTCCTTCTCTCGCAGATGAAGGAAACTAAACTCCTGCAGGGTCAGTGCTGGTACGTGAGTAGCAGAAGCAGAAGGAATTGCTGAGCAGAGTTTTTAATGAACTTTTATTTTCTATTTTAGATCCTGGAGTAAGCAAAAGACAAATAAGAATAAAGGACAAGGAAGACATTTCTGAGCGCTACCAGAGGGACATACAGACACTCCTCCTGCAGGTGACACACTTGTCCAGAGGGACATACAGACACTTCTCCTGCAGGTGACACACTCGTCCAGAGGGACATACAGACACTTCTCCTGCAGGTGACACACTCGTCCAGAGGGACATACAGACACTCCTCCTGCAGATGACACCTGCAAGTGACACATTCGTCTTGACAGACCAAGGCGGTTTCTCTCCACACATTGAACAGTGTGTGATGTACCCTTGCTATTATATGAAAACTATCTCTTTGCACCTGGACTGCATTCAGATATCATGGGGCCAAGAAAATTGAGATTATTCTTAATATTTAAGCACTTTTTTTTCTAGCAAAGTTAGAGATGTTTTTTGTTGTTTTTGTTTTGAGTTTTGCTTTGTTTTGTTTTGAGACAAGGTCTCTCTACACAGCCCTGGCTGGTTGACCTGGAGTTCACTGTGTAGACCAGGCTGGCCTCAAGCTCTGAGATCCACTTGCCTCTGGGATTAAAGACATGTGCCACCATACCTAGTTTAGAGATGGTTTTAATACAGATTTAAATATAAACATTAGCGTAGGAGAGAAAGTCCTATGTAGTGGCACACTCCTGTAATCCCAGCACTTAGGAGCCTGGGGCAGGAAGACTGACATAAATTTGAGGCCTGCTGGGCTCTATGTAGGGAACACCAGACCAAGTATAGCTACCTAGCAAAACCCTATCTCTATACTCCTCCCCTCTAAGAGATATGAGATGGGAGAGAAGGGTTCTGCTGTTACAGGGTACGTGCAGAGAAAGACTCCCAAGATGCCTGACTAAGTCATATGGAAGCTTTATTCACTGCTTCAAATTTGTTGGAGTTCATTTTGTTTTGTTTTGTTTTTTCCCCTTATCACTCCACCCCGCTCGCTCCAGCCTTGCTCGCTCTGGCCCAAAGATTATTTGTTTATTATATGTAAGTACACTGTAGGTGTGTTCAGACACACCAGAAGAGGGCATCAGATCTCATTACAGATGGTTATGAGCCACCATGTGGATGCTGGGATTTGAACTCAGGACCTCAGAAGAGCAGTCAGTGCTCTTAACCGCTGAGCTATCTCTCCAGCCCTTGTTGGAGTTTTTAAAGGCAGTTGTGCATGTATACATAAAGGCAGTGTGGACAAGAAAGTATTGTTTACAGAGGCAGAGGGATAGCAGTTAAGTGGTCAGGCAGTTCTCATAACTTTTAGGTCATAGACACAATGTATAGAATTTATGGCTGCTCTAGAGACAGTTTATACTAGGAATTTATGGTTGATCTGAGTGACCAGAGACCAGTTTTCCCAAGATGGTTAATCATTCTTAGGAATATCTTCACAAGAAGGTGTAAGTATAGTTCAGTCGCCCGTTAATTGCACTGCTGCAGGCAGCCCATTGCTCTATAGATCTGGAACTATATAGGGAATGAAATTTTGTTTAGTGCAGGGTTTTGTTGTTGTTGTGTGCATGAGTGTGTGTGTGTGTGTGAGATTGATTGTTTGGGTGTGTTGTATATGGCTATATATTTGGAGGGAGGCAAGGGGAGAAGAGTAATGCGTGCCCTGGCGTCGATGTAGGTTTCTCAAGAGAGAATAAATAATCTCTTAGCACTTACACTTTAAAATCATTATTTTCTATTTGAACATTCTAGAATGCTTCCGGCAACCTCTTTTAGTTCATATGCCAAATCCTATCTAACAAAACCATTCTAAAGTAAGAATTCCCATTTGTTTTGTCTTTTGTTTTGCAACAAGGTCTCATCACGTAGCCCTGGCTGGTCAGGAACTTGCTCTGTTGACCAGGCTTCTCTGAAACTCAGAAATCCTTCTGCTTCTGCCTCCTGTGCACTGAGGCCACTATGCCTGGCTAGAATTTACTTTGTGATCAGCCTGAGGACTATAGAGAGAGAAGCACAGGAACATTTGTCTGTTTGACAAATCAACACTGGGGTTATGTTCATTTATTTAGTAAATGTGTTCTAAAATCTAGGAAACTAATAAACCATTATCTTACTATGAGGTTGTTAGGAAAGTTCCTATCCCTATTGGGTGAGGGGTCCATTGACTTAAAAATTATTTCTGCCTTTGGCCAATTCTCAAAGGTCAAGATAGCCAGACCCCAAGAAGGAAATTACATCACACCCATTTTGTCACTGTGTCTGTGTAACTAGGGTATCTTGTCTTGTCTTGTTTTGAGACAGGGTTTTTCTGTGTGGCCCTGGCTGTCCTGGAACTCACCCTGTAGACCAGGCTGGCCTACAACTCAGAGATCCTCCTACCTCTGCCTCCCAAGTGCTGGGATTAGAGGCACGTGCCACCACTATTCAGCTAACTATTTGCATCCTAAAAGGAAGACTGTCCTCTTGGTCCAGAAGAAGACAATGAACAGTAAGACTAATGGGGTGTGGAGAGGTAGGCTACAGCTTTTATTGTGTATGATATAGATGAGTGAGCGGCTGGGTGTGGTGAACAAATTGTTGGTGCTTGTATAGCCCAATACCATTTATAAGGCATTAAATAAAGACAACTAGGAGTTAGTGAGATGCCTCAGCTGCTGACGGGCTTGTCAGGAAGCATGAAGGCCTGAGCCCAAATCCCTAGCACCCACAGCAAAAAGCTGAGATGGGGACTGGAGCAGTGGCTTAGCAGTTAGGAACACTGGCTGCTCAGAACACTGGCTGCTCTTGTACAAGACCCAGGTTCAATTCCCAGCACCCACATGGCAACTAGCAACCTCCTGTAACTCTGATGCCCTCTTCTGACCTCCATGGCAGGCACCAGGCACACAGGAGGCAAACGTATATGTAGGTAAAACATTCACACACACAAATTAAATATATATATATATATATATATATATATATATATATATATAAATAAAAAGAAAGAAAGAAAATCTGAGCTGGCAACATGTCTATAACCCTGGTATCAGGGGAGTGAAGAAAGGCAGATCCCTGGAGCTCATTGGCCATTCAGCTTGGGCAATTAGTGAGCTCTAAGTTCTGTGAGAAACCATGCTTTAAGAAATAAGGTGGGGACTGGAGAGATGGCTCAGTGGTTAAGAGCACTTAACTTTCCCAGAGGTCCTGAGTTCAATTCCCAGCAACCACATGGTGGCTCACAACCATCTGTAATGGGATCTGATGCCCTCTTCTGCTGTGTCTGAGGACAGCCAGTGTACTCATCATATATATAAGACAAATAAATAAAATCTTTTATAAAAAAATTTTAAAAAGCCGGGCAGTGGCGGCACATGCCTTTATTTAATCCTAGCATTTGGGAGGTGAGGCAGGTGGATTTCTGAGTTCGAGGCCAGCCTGGTCTACAGAGTGAGTTCCAAGACAGCCAAGGCTATACAGAGAAACCCTGTCTCAGGGAAAAAAAAAATTTTTTTAAAAAAGAAAGAAGGTAGAGAGTGATTGGAAGAGACACTTTTCATTCACATGTACACACACAGGTATGAACAGAACACAGGCATATACAACGTACGAACACAAGTAGATCAGAACTGAGATTTGTCTTTTTTTGGTGCCCCCTTCCCCCTGGTGTACTGCTTTCCCACCTCCACACCCCCTTTTTTCCTTTGTTTCTAGGAAGGGCTCACCTTCAGAGATCTGAAGTCATAGAAGCAGGAATGGTAACTCACTCCTCTTGGCCCATGTAGGTGGAAGCACTTCAGGCGCAGCTGGGAGAGCAGACAAAGCTTTCTAGAGAACAAGTGGAAGGGCTCATGGAGGACAGACGGATCCGAATCGAGGAGATCCAAGTTCAGCACCAGAGAAATCAAGAGAAAATCAAGGAACTGACCAAGAGGTGAGGACTCAAGAAATACCATCCTAACAGGTGTCCTGTTTTTCTGAATGGCTTAAGAGATGGCTCAGGGGTTACAAGCCCTCCTCTTAGAGAGGACCAGCATGTACACCAGGTGGCACACCATCTGAAATTCCAGTTCCTGGGGGGATCTGGCACCTCTGACCTCCAGAGGTGTTCAACAAGTACATTATGCAGATAAACTCACACAGGTACACTTTTTAAAAAAGTCTTAGCCAGGTGATGGTGGCACATGCCTTTAATCCCAGCATTTGGGAGGTAAAGACTGGTGGATCTCTGAGTTCAGTGCCAACCTGGTCTTCAGAGTGTGTTCAGTAGTAGTGGCCTAGCCTAGTGTGTATTGAGCCCTGGCTTCACTAGGAATAAAAAATAAAGATTAATAGCTATGGGAATGGAGATGACTCAGCGTTTAAGAGCACTCAGTGCTTTTGTGCAGGAACCCAGGTCAGGTCTTGGCACTACAGCCTCCGCCTCTCCCATGTTGCTTTATTAGTTTTTGCTTCGGTGAGACTAATAATTTAAGGAACAGCTATTTTAGCAAGGATATCACTAGGCAGAGCAAGCCTTGAGTTGAAGACTTACTCAGACCAAATCCACATTTCCAAAATGACTAGTGTGTCTCTATGATGGCCCGCCCACCACACGACATTCTTCCGTCTCTGTTCGCTAGCTCTTTTCCGTTTAGCCTCAGTCCTACCCTATGCACAGGACAGCCACAAGACGTGATTTTGGTTTGTTTGTTTGAGATAGTTTCACTCTGTAGCCTTGACTGTCCTGGAATTTGCTCTGTAGACCACGGTCTAGAACTCAGAACTGCCTGCCTCTGCCTCCCAAGTGCTGGGATCAGACAGGCATTTGCCACCATCACCTGGCTTGATTGTTAGGTTGTACCTAACCATCTCTTTTCCCCATTAAACATGCTTAATTCATTTTTATTTTATTTTACTTTTCAGACAGGTTCTCACTGTGTTTCTCTGCCTGGCCTAGAACTCTGTTTAGTGGAGGTTGGCCTTGAAAACCCAGGGATCACTGGGCAGTGGTGGTGCACACCTTTAATCCCAGCACTTGGGAGACAGAGGCAGGTGGATTTCTGAGTTCAAGGCCAGCCTGGTCTACAGAGTGAGTTCCAGGACAACCAGGGCTACACAGAGAAACCCTGTCTCGGAAAAACAAAAAGAAAAAAGAAAAAGAAAAGACAGGGATCCTCCTGCTTCTGCCTTCCCAAGTACTGGAATTAAAGGCACCCATCACTGTGCTGGTCTCCTGTTTAATATGTGGGTGTGTGTACAAGTGTGAAGGGAGATGTGTGGAGATTAAAGGTCACCCTTGGGTGCTCCTTCTTGTTTTTTGAGATTAGGTGTCTCATTGGCATGGAACACAGTGATTAAGCTCAGGTACTGGCCAGGAAGCCCCAGGGCTTGCTTGATTTCATCTCCCTTGCGTTGAAGTTATTAGGTTTTTATTTGGGTTCTGGAGGAAAATTCAGGTCTTCATACTTACACAGCAAACACTTTACCATCTGAGCTTTTTTTTTTTTTTTTTTTAATATTTATGATTTATTTTTTGTGTATGCATGTTCCATGCCTGGTGCCTGAGGAAGCCAGAAGAGAATGTCAGATTTCTTGGAACTGGAGTTACAGATGGTTGTGAGCTTTCATTTGGGTGCTGGGAATTGAACCTGGGTCCTCTAGAAGAGCCAGAGAAATGGCTTTAACCATTGAGCCATCTTTCTAACCCCAACTGTATTTTTGAGATAGGTCTCTAGCCAGGCTTGTCTCAGAGTTCCCATGTAACCAAGGATTACCTTGAACATCTTAGACTCCTGTCTCTACATTCCAAGTGCCAGGCTTGCAGGAATATTCCTCTATAGCCCATTTATGAAGTGCTGAGGATTGAACTCAGGACCTTGTGTATGCTGAGCAAATGCTGTACCCACTGAGTTAACATTTCCAGCCCTAATTTTATTCACTTATTCATTTTTGGTTTTGGGTTATTTTTGAGACAGGGTCTTATCATTTAGCTTTGGATGGCCATAAACTCAGAGATCTGTCTGCCTCCCAAGTGCTGGGATTGAAGACACACACCACCAGGCCTGGCTGTTTGTTTATTTTGGGGAGAGTAGTGGGTTTTAAACAAGGGGCCTCACACACACAGAGCAAGCTCTGTACCCCAAAGCTATACTCTCAGCTCATAACATGCCATTTAAAAATAAACAAAAATAAGATTTAGTTTTTAATTATATGCTTATCTATGAGTCTGTGTATTTATGAATGCAGTTGCCCATAGTGTCCACAAGAGGTCAGAGCAGTATGTACTCTCAGTCACTGACTGAACCATCTCTCCAGCCCAAATTTTTTATTTTTTATATTAGTTTTCCAGTATGTAAATAACCATCTTTTTAACCTGAATTCTTAAATTAACACTCAGGCAAGTGTATAAGGGCAAATCTAAACCAAGGAGCATGACAGATTCAAGACAGTTTACCTAAGAAAGCGTGTAAGACTGTCAGTGATCAGACTGTGGATTTTTTGTTTGTTTGTTTGTTTTTTGGTTTTTTTTTTTTTTGGTTTTTGTTTTTTTTTTTTTTTTTTGGTTTTTCGAGACAGGGTTTCTCTGTAGCCCTGGCTGTCCTGGAACTCACTCTGTAGACCAGGCTGGCCTCAAATTCAGAAATCCACCTGCCTCTGCCTCCCAAGTGCTGGGGTTAAAGGCGTGCGCCACCACGGCCCAGCTAACTGTATGGATTTTTAAAATTGCTAATATTTCAAAGTTCATTTTGTACAATTTTCGCCAAGTGTGGTGGCGCACGCCTTTAATCCCAGCACTTGGGAGGCAGAGGCAGGTGGATTTCTGAGTGCAAGGCCAGCCTGGTCTACAGAGTGAGTTCCAGGACAGCCAAGGCTACACAGAGAAACCCTGTCTCAAGGGAAAAAAAAAAAAAGTAGAATTTTCAAGACCCTGTAACCCTGTTTGGAGTGGCCCCGGGACGGAGCTGTGCAGTGGGCATCTCTGCTCACAGCTCTGCTCTTTTATAGTCTCCATCACACCCAAGAGCTGCTCTACGAGAGCACCAAGGACTTCCTACAACTCAAATTTGAAAACCAAAACAAAGAGAAGCTATGGATGCTTGAGAAAGATCACCTGATGTCGGAGATTGCACAGTATAGAGGGCAGTATAAGAAGAAAGAAGATAAACTCGGAAAAGTTGTTCCCATTTTACATGAGAGTCACCATGCTCAAAATGAATATATTAAGGTAATGTCACTCTTTTCCTAGAACAATTGAAACACTCAGAATTCCTTGGGGTTAAGTTGAAGCTCAGTTGACAGAATGTTTGCATAGCATACTCAGGCCCTGGATTTGAGCCTCAGCTCTGCATAAAACCAGGTATGATGGCTCATGCCTATAATCCCAGGATTTGAGAGATTAGAGACAGGTGATCAAAAATTCAAGGTCCTCCTTGGCCACATTGAGTCTGAGAGCCTGTCAGAGACTTGGAGGATTTCAGAGAGCCTATAAATTGTTATATAAGATTCATTCAGTTCATGAAGCTAAATAGCAGTAATGTCATGAAATACATAACCAAGAGTAGCTGATCATTATGGTAATTGAGAATTCGAAATACTAAGCTAGACAAAATCCAAGACCAGACTGTAGAGTAAGACTCTGTCTCAAAAAGAAGACAAAAATATCACATGTCATTCATTCATTCATTCATTTCCTGATTCAACCTATAAACTAGACTCTGGATATAGCACTGTGTAAATTAGACAGTCTTTTTTTTTTTTTCATTGTATTTATATTTTAGTGAACAAGGAAAATCATGTAATTTTATGTTAATAAGAGACTTATGTAAAGATTGTATTACTTATTGGAACTCTGCTTCAGAAAGGAACCTAGGGACATTGCCTTAAGTCTGGTACTTTTGCTAAGGCTGTAATATAGATTAGGGGAGGGGCATTTCTGGCAGAGGGAGAAAGAAGTTCCTTGAACATCTTTGAGGGAGAAAAAGGATGCTATCGTGGCTGTAAAATAACAAGGAGAAATTGCGGGCTGGCCATGTAGCTCATTGGCAGAGATCGAGGAACACAAGGCCTCTTGGTGCCACAAGAGAAGGAAACGAGGAACTGACATGAGAGCGCCCCGGGGAAGCTGGCAGAAGCCAGCTGTAGATGGCCTCTCCAGACACTGTGAGGAATATAAAGAGAGCTCTAAGGATTGTGCCTTGGAAGGGTTGTATAAGGAAGCAGCGTAATCTGAGGTAAAGTTAAGACTGGGTTTCAGGTAGCCCAGACTGGCTTCCAACTCACTGTATAGCTGAGGATGGCATCTTCTTGCTTCTGACTCCTGAGTGCTGGTGTTCTGAGCACGTGCTATCTCACCAGCTTATTATTTTGAAGCAGGAGGCTCATTGTTTCCAAGGCAGGGCTTAAACTCCTGGGCTCCAATAATCTTCTGTCTGCCTCCAGAGTAGCCAGATTACAGGTGGTACACTTGTGTATGTGGATTTTTTTTTATTTTAAAAATTGCATTTATTTATGTGGGATGGGGGGCAGAGCAGGAAGAATAGTGTGTGAACATGCCGTGATACAAATGTAGCGGTCAGAGAACTTAGAGGAGTCAGTTCTTTCCTTCCACTGTGTGGCGAGTGCCAGGCTTTGGGGCAAGTGCCTTAATTGCTGAGCCATCTTGCTGTCCTCCTGGTTTAAGGTTTTGAAGGATTGCTTTTTTGACTCTTTCATAGAACATTTGTAATACATGTTTTTGATGTTTCTTCTTTTTAAAGAGCTAAAACACATAATGTCCTGTTCTGACATCCTTCATTGATAGACTGGGATATGGACATATAAGCCAAATAAACCCTTTCCTTCCCAAGTTGCTTTGGGCATGGTGTTTCATCACAGTAATAGTAATCCTAATTAGGACACCTGGATTATTTTATCTTGAAGAATATCTACTTCGGTACACTTGAGAGAAAGGCTGGACAGAAAAGATAGATACGGCAGGACTGAGTCTCTCCTCACGTCTGTTTCTACAGATTTGCTCTGAAAATCTTTCCCACCCTTCTTTAACGCAGGGCTATGTTGAATTACAAGTTTGATTATAGGCTGAACAATAAGACTTTTCATCCCTTTGGCCTACAGTCTCTTAAGGACAAGCTAATACAAGAGAAAAGGCTGTCCAGCAAGTACCAAGAGCAGTGCATTTCCCTAGAAGAGGAACTTGCTCAAATTCGGGAGGAAGAAGGAGTGAGGAGAGAGATCTTCAAGGTGTGTGCTGTTTCACACTTGAGCTGAGTAGAACACGCGGGCTGCTGAGGAGGGTCTCCTCTTCATAAACTCTTCGTCATCCATTTTTAGGATCGCTCCAACAAGATGGGCAAGCGCTTACAGATAATGACAAAGAGCTACCAGGCCTTGGAGCATCGACGGATGCTGGAAGTAGAAGGCTTCAAGACAGACATTAAGGCTCTCCGGCAGAAGCTGAGAGACCTGGAGCAAATGCTCTATAAGGTACTGTTGCTCCTGAGTTGTGAAAGGGAAATCGGGGTGGGATTGTAGAAAGATGGTCAGGGTGGCTCCTCAGAAGGATGCCCAAGGATGTGGTGTAGATTTCAGCAGGGTGGTGTAATGTATAAGAAAAACAGCCCGGCTTGATCTTCAGCATCACAAAAGCCAATAGGGTGTGCTTTGTCCTTACTTGAACAACAACGAATTAGTAAGTGTCCTTGAGTCCGCTCTGAACCTGAGTTCAACAGAACACTTGGTTGGAAAAACAAAAACAGATAGAACTTACAAATTATCACCCCTCACAATTCAACTATATTAAAAGAATTAGGTGTGTCCAGGAAATGGGGGCTTCGATCAAAGTTGCTGGTTGTGCAAACATTATAACCTGAGTCCCCGGCGCCCATGAAAGCCGAGCACAGACGGCCATCTGCAACCCAGGGCTGAGAAGAAGACAGGAGAGCCCAGGGGTGTGCTGGCCACAGTGTAGTCTTCACTGGTGTGTGCATGGCTAGTGCATGGCTAGTGCACACTCTCAGGAGGATTGTTTGGGTTTGTTTTATTTTCCCTCTCTCTCTCTCTCTCTCTCTCTGATTTTTCAAGATAGGGTTTCTCTATGCATGGAGGAGGTGTTGTAATGATTTTATTCATTTTTATTTGTTTGCATATAGTCTGCATGAGGTTGTGAGATCCCCTGGAACTGAAGTTACATATAACTGTGAGCTGCCATGTGGGTGCTGGGAATCGAACCCAGGTCCTCTAGAAGAACAGTCAGTGTTCTTAACCACTGAATCATCTCCCTAGCCCCAAGAATTGTCTACTTTTAAAGTGGGAAAATGACTGAGTAATGAAGTACTTTCCCAGACATCTTTTAGTATCCAGGCTGCCTTAAGAGCTTTGGTAGAGTTGTTTTTTGTTTTTGTTGTTGTTGTTTTTATATTTTATTTACTTGTTTGGACACACCAGAAGAGGGTCATTACAGATGGTTGTGAGCCACCATGTGGTTGCTGGGAATTGAACTCAGGACCTCTGGAAGAGCAGTCAGTGCTCTTAACCACTGAGTCATCTCTCCAGCCCTTTGGTAGAGATTTAAAAGTCATTGTAAATCCTAAATAGCTGCTGTGTTCTGAACAAATAGGGGGAAAAAAATGATACTTTCTGTCATTTTTTGCAAATTTGCCAATAATGCTATTTTTGGTCTTGTTTTTTTTTAAAATGTTTTGTTAACATTTATTTGTTTATGTGTGCAGACACATATGCCATGGTGAATGTGTGGTGGTCAGTGTACTTCTTTCAGTTCACTGGTCCACCATGTGGCTCCTGGAGACCCAACTCAGATCCCCAGGCTGGTAGCAAGTGCCTTTACTAACTGTTGAGTGACCTCACTGATACTGTATTGGTCCTTTTGCCCATTGTTAGTTATTTAATAATCTATATCCCAAAGCTTCTCCCCAAAAAGCTTATCCCCCCCCCCCAAAAAAATAATTTATTTTTGAGATGGTTTCTTGTTAGCCAGGCTGTCCTCAAACTGCATAGGTAGCTAAGAGTAACTTGGTCTTGCCTTCTTCTCCCAATGCTTTGACCAATTACAACTTTTCATTTAAAAACGCATCCCTGAAGGATTTTAGTACTGCATTTATCCTATGTAAGAAAGGAGCCAGCCAACGTAGCTGCCCTTTGTGACTTGATTTCTCTCCTTAGCTAATGCCGTAATTCTTTCTCTCTTTTCTCTCAATTCTCAGGCTACCATGAACACCCATGGAAATCAGGACCTGGCCATGCTGTGTGAAGTCCGTAATAGCAACAGAAGAACTCATAGGATACAAGAAGAACTGAAGAACCTCAAGTCTAAAGTGTTTGGTTTGGAGAATGCGCTTAGGCTGTGTTGATGTCTCCTTTCAGGGTTGGCTTCTGGAAACCTGAGGCAAGGTCACCTGTTCTCAGAAAGTGGACATGGAGTTGTCCAGAGTAGTGGCATCAATTTTAATAAAGATGGTATTAAGGGCATGATAGCTAACACCTATATTCCCAGTATTTGGGAATCTGAGGCAGGAGGATTGCCACAAATTCTTGGTACAGGCAGGTGGATCTCTGTGATTCATGGCCAGCCTGGTCTACAATAGTGACTTCTAGACCATCCAAGGCTACTTAATGAGAACCTGTCTCCAAAAAAAATAAGTAAATAAATAAAATAAAATAAAAAAATAAAACATCAAAACCAGCGAGGAAAGAAGAAAAACAGTGGCAGAGTTGCCCTGGCAGACTGCCATCTCACCATCCTGTTAGCCTTGCCTTTTATATATTGACGGGCTTTTTGGTCTTTAAAAAGCCAGTGATGGGTGTAGCTTATCCGGTGAAGTGCTTGTCCAGCATACAGAAAGCCCTGGCTCTATCGCTAGCTCCATATAAAGCCAGGTTTGGTGGCTCACCTGTAGTCAGCACTGGGGAGGGGTGTATGTAGGAGAATCTGAAGTTCACACTCACCCTTGGCTGTATGGTGAGTTCCAGGCTAGCCTGGGTTACATAAGACCATATCTAAAAATGAAAACAACAAACAAACACACAAAAAGAAAATAAAAACTTAGGAAGAGCCGTTTTGCTGAGATTGGCTAAGTGTCAGTGGGAGGACGTGTTTCCTGGAGGACCAAATCATTCAATGAAGTCACTCCGGAATTAGGAATACATGGGCAGATTCACAGACTTAGCTGTGTTCCAAGTGACTGACCACCAGGGGGCAGCACAGCCCTTGCTCTTAAGTAAAGTTAGTCATCAAGAAAAGGGTGCTACTTTACATACAGTGGGCAAAACCAAAATGATAATTTATGTGAAAAAGTTTGACATTTTATCAATATTTTTTAAATTATTCAAAGTAAGTATTTTCAATAAAATGTGTGGTTTAAAACATCTCAGTGGTCTACAAGGTCTCATGCTTATGCCTTGTATAGTATTTATCTCAGTTTACTTAATTTTTGAAAAGTGTTTTAAATGAGTTTATAAACTAGGGTGGAGGTGGTGAGTGCCACAGCACATGTGGAGGCCAGAGGAGAGCTTGAGGGACCTAGTCCTCTTCCTACTGTGTGGGCTTGGTGATCTCTCTTGGTTTGTCAGGCTTGGCAGCAAGTGTCTGCCTGCTGGGCCAGCTCACCAGTACTCGCTTTTATCGTTTTTTTAAATTTAACTTTTTTTTTTTTTTTTTACTTATTCATTTTACATCCTGCTTACTGCCCCTCTCCTGGTCACACCCTCCCATAATTCTTCCCTGCTCCCCATCTCTGGACTGGTGGGGACCCTCCCTGGGTATCCCCACATACCCTGGCATTTCAAGTCTCTTCAAGGCTAGGCACTTCCTCACCCACTGAGGCCAGGCAAGGCAGCCTAGCTAGTAGAATGTATCCCACATACAGGCAACAGCTTTTGGAATAGCCCCTGCTCCAGGGCAGGAATTATATGAGGGTCAAGCTGCACCCCTCCTATGTATGAGAGGGGAGGCCTAGGTCCAGCCCGTGTATGTTCTTTGGTTGGCCATTCAGACTCTGAGAGCCCCCAAGGGTCCAGGTTAGTTGACTCTGTTGGTCTTCCTGTGGAGTTCCTGTTCCCTTGGGAACCCACAATCTTTCCTCCTATTCTTCCTTAACAATCCCCAAGCTCCATCCACTGTTTTGCTGTGAGCTTATATCATTCATTTTTAATATATAATGTGTTGCCTGAAGTATAGTGGATGTTCCCTTACAGTTAGCCTATGATCTGTGATTTGAGGTTTGGTTTCAATTGGATTCCTATAACTTAATACCATTCATTCCTTCAAAATTATATTTAAGCAAAGCATGGTGGCTCATATCTGTAATCCCAGCGCTCAAGAAGCAGAAACAGAATGATCACAAGTTAGAGGCCAGTCCAGTCTGTGTAATAGGTTCCAGGCCAGCCAGGGCTACCTGTAGCAAGTTGGCTCCAGAACCCGCATGGAAGGAGAGCAGTAACTCCACAAGTGACCACACATAGTGTGGCATCAACCACCCCAACCCCCAAATACACAATAAAAATAAAATTAAAAAGTTTAAACGAACAACAAAATGTCATAATCAGTCATGGTGAGCCAGAGCGTCTAAGGACTAATCTGAGGAGAGATGAAAAAACATCAGAAGTGCAGCAGACACTAAACGCTGGAAAGGAAACCTTGAGCCCTTCCCATGATAGCTGCAGGGGTAGCCAATAGCCACAGGAAGAGCTGGAAAACCCTCAGACACCAGATGCCATTCTCAAAGATGTCTGCTGTGACAGTTGAGCATCCTGAGACCCTCTGTGAACCACACTCACAGGAAACTACACGTCAATGAAAAGCTTCAAGCTGCAGCCTGACAAATAGCATAATCCAAAACCTCAAATCCAATCTGCACAGCATTCAGGAAGCTGCCAGCCTGCAGAACTCTCACCCAGACTCCAAGAGCATGCGGGGCATTTGAAGAGCTGCATGGGACAGAGCCCTGCGGGATTAACAGAGGCTTGAAAAGATCCATGGTCCCTCTCGTGAAGCACTGTCCACAGACTGGACAGCTTAGGCAATGTAACCAAAGGAAGACAGCGCCACCCAGCAGCAGGGAAGGACTGAGAGGCCAGTCAGCTCTTACAGCCTATATTCCCACCCACCTCTCTCCCTCTTTTGATTTCTACCCAATACTATTTTAGCAGGCTGGCTTGGCCTTTTGCTTTGTTTTGTTGTTTTTGAGACAGGGTTTATCTCACTCTGTAGCCCTGGCTGGCCTGAACTTCGCAGAGATCCACCTGTGTGATAAGACTCTTTACCTGTCCCTTCAGTCTACCTTAAGCAAAATTCCCTCATCCTTCCCCCAACCTTTTCTGTGTCCCTGAAGCTCCCCACATCGATCTATCCTTCACTCTTCTACTTTGTAAGATCCCAACACGGATTACTAGTCTTACTTTGTTTCTTCTATTTCTTTTCTCTTTCCATTCACACCTGCTCTCCTGGTTAGATTTGTTTGTTTGCTATCGGTGTCTCTGTGCTCCATGAGACCATCAGTGCTTACAGGACAACCGCTGCACTATTTCTCTATTTCTGTAGTAGCTCTACCCTGGATGGTCTTACTGTTTTATTGGCAGGGGAGGGCTGCTGTTGTCTTGAGGCCAGTCTATCAGGGAAAAACAGCACTTCAACCCTGCTTTAACATATCCATTCCTGAACATTACAAACACTAATACTGAAAGAAGATCTCAAAAATCAACCAGAAAATTAACCCTTGATGTGTAAGTCCCTACACAAAAGCACAATAACATAAAACCCAGGATGTTTCCTCTCTGAAATCTACCAACCCCAAAGTAATGGCCCCCAATGAGAATGACTGATTTGAAATTCCAGACAAAGAATTCAAACGAATGATTACAAATATATTCAAAGAAACTGAGCAATGGTAGCACATGCCTTTAGTCCCAGCACTACGGAGGCAGAGGCAGGTGGATCTCTATGGGTTCAAGGCCAGCCTGAGCCACAGGACTCTGGGCCAGAGAAAGAAACCCTGTCAAGTGTGTGTATGTGTGTGTGTGTGTGTTGTGTATACATACTCTAAGAAATGAGCGTATAAATAAACTCGAATGAATTCCAAAATACATTAGAAAATACAAACCCCTAAATAAAATGAGTCAATGTAAGATGTACAAATGTGATTAAATAGAAAGCTAAACATACTGAACAAAATCCAAACTGGACTAATGCTGGAAATAGACACTGAGTAAGCTGCTGTCAAGGGGGCTCAGCAGGTAGCAGTACTTTTCATGGAAGTCTGACAAGCATTCCTGAACGTTGTCCTCTGACTCCATGTTTTGTGTGGCTTATGCCCACCCTTATCACGTGCACACAACAATGATAAATAGGGCAAGTGAGATGGGTGCCTGCTGCCAAGCATGATGGCCTGGATTTATTTCGGGAGCTTCATGGTAAATAAAGGAGAGGACTGACTCCTGCAAGTTATTTTTCTGCTTTCAAATGCGTACTTCCTTTCTTATAAATCACTTTCTTTTAATTACTTGTGTGTCTGTCTGTCTGTCTCTGTGTGTCTATCTGTGTAGGAGGAGGTCAGAGGAGTGTCAGATCCCCTGGAGCTGGAGTTACAGGCAGTTGCCAGCTGCATGATGTGGGTACTGGGAATCAAACTTGGACCCTGTGCAAGAACAGTATGTGCTCCTAACCAGAGTCGCCTCTCTAGCACCCCCACCATGTGAGTGTGGACACATACAAATACATATACCAAAGAAAGAAAAAACAATCAAATTGTTTTTAAATAAATAAATAATGTGAACCAGCAGGTTGTTCTTCAGTGACAGGCTCCTGAGAGGAAGGAGATATAAAGGATATAGGAAAGTTTGTTAAGAAGTATAGCATCCTCCTGTATCAGCATCTTATGTATGGTTTGCAGGGAAAGAAGGACGGAGCCAGAGGAGAGCCATCGTACAATAGGATGATGTCAGCAGGAGGCTAATCTGAGCAATGATGCACAGGGGGAATGCAGCAGCCTTGGGCCTGGTAACTCCAGACTCTTCAAGGGGAAGAGCCAGGTTCCTAGGACTTTAAACCTTAACTCCTAGCAAGGCGGTGGTGGCACACGCCTTTAATCCCAGCACTTGGGAGGCAGAGGCAGGTGGATTTCTGAGTTTGAGGCCAGCCTGGTCTACAGAGTGAGTTCCAGGACAGCCAGGGCTACACAGAGAAACCCTGTCTTGAAAAACCAAAAAGAAAAAAACTTAACTCCTTTGAGGCCCTGCCTCCAGCCCCAGATCAGATCTTGCCAAGACCACCCCTGGGCAAGGACACAAAATTAGCATTCTCTTTGACCTCTTATCAGGGCCTGGCTCCCAACCAGTAAAAATTCAACAAGCAAAACAAGAAAAAAAATCTCCCTGAAAGTCTCACCAATAGCCATAGAATGGCTCACTGGAAGGAAAGAAAGAAAGAAAGAGAGAGAAAATGAAACTTTCCACATTGTACTATAATTAAAATCATAACTAAAACACTAAGTATATAGACCAAAGAGAGAAACACCAAGTCACATATAAAGACAACCCTACCTGAATAAAAGCTCATTTCTCAGCAGAAACTTTAAATAAAAGCCAGAACACAGAAAATATATATTTCAGGTTTGTTTTTTATATTTTTGTTTCTAAGACAGGGTTTCTTTGTGTGTCCTTGACTATCCTGGAACTCACTCTGTAGACCAGGCTGGCCTTGAACTCACAGAGATCTACCTGCCTCTGCCTCCTGAGTACTGGGATTAAAGGCATGCGCCACCACGACCTGGCTATATTTCAGGTTTGTTAAGACAATAACTGCCCACCTGTATTAGTAATGTAAGAGAGGGTCAGTGAACCCTATACTGGGCCATCAATGGGTAGATAGAAAAGTTTATTGGGGGAACAAACTGCCAGTCTGTCTCCAAGAATAGAGTACAGCAGCTTGGCAGGATAGCAAGCAGATTTTACATGATAGCAAGGTGGGGTCCTTGAGCTGACACAGCCTATTAGGATTAATTAAGGTAGCTGGGCTGGATAAGGGAGGAAGTGGGTGGTTTTTTTGGTAAACAGAAACCTTCCTAGCAAGATCCATGAGGAATGCTGAGTTTAGGCTTCTGTTTACCCGGTGAGAGTCCTTCTGTTTAGGACATTGTCACCAGTACTGCCAACTTAGGGGCCTGGTTTGAAGTTAACAAGTATACCCAGGAAACCTAGCTGTTGTGGTTAATGGGGAAAAAAATCCTACAATAAACACAGAGTAAGGGATTGATGGCCACTAAACCAGATCTGTAGTGGATACTGAAAGGGTTGGACTGAAGTGAATGATTACTACATCTAAGAGGCGTTAGATAATACAATGATAGCTAAACAAATACAAATTTGTAAAACACCAAATACTACAAAATTACAATAAGTAATATGCACCTTTCAATAATACTTCTGAACATTTATGGTTTCCAACCATATGACACCAACTAGCAGACCGATGTAAAGCAGGATCTGTCCATTTGCTGTTTCCGAGAGACACAAACATGTCTCACCATCAAAGGTAGATACTGTCTCATGATAAGAGGCTGGAAAGGGTATCTCAAGCAAATCAAACTAGGAAACAAGCAGCATCCCTAATCTAATAGCTGACAAAAGCAAACCCAAAAAACTTTAAGGCAAAACTACTTTGGGGAGATAAAGTCACTTCATGCTGATTAAAAGAACAATCTATCAGGAGGCCATTACAATTCTAAACATACTGCACAAAATACACAGTCACCATTAAAAAAAACCAAAGTGAGATAAACCTAACCAAGGAAATAAAAGATCTTTTGTTTTGAATTGAGGTTTTTCCCTTCCAGTTCCCACTGATAAGGTGCTCATCCTGTAAACAAACTCTCATCTGTGCTTCAATAAACAACTCAGATGAACTTCATACACAAACACGCGCACACACACACCTGTAGAGTAGAAGGGAAATGAATTGGGAAGAGGAAGGCACAGGAGAGCCTTGTCACGAGGGTAATGAAGAATGAATATGATCAAGCTACAATAAACGTGTACAATATATAGTTAATATATGCTAATAAAAACATCAACACTTTCTATTTAAGTAATTGTGGTGGGGATACTAAAACTAGATTTTGCTTATAATCTGTGAGCCTGGGAAAGATAGCTCACTGGATAAAGTATCCACAGTCTAATCATGAGGACCTATGCTCACATCCCTAGCAACATGTGAAAGCCAAGCATGGTGGCAACAATCTGTAACCCTAGACCCAGGCAGAGCAGAGATAAATGAATCCCCAGAGAGAAATGCTGACCAGCCAGTCTCACTAATATGGCACCTCCAGAGTCATTGAGAGATCTTGCTGGCTGTGGTGATACATGCCTTTAATCCTGGAGTTACTGAGCTTGGAGATCATAACCTGTGCCCCAAACTCAATAAGCCAATTAAAAAAGTCAAAATAAAAGGGGAAAGCAGAGAGGAGATGAAGGACTAATGACCTGAGAACTTCCTGACAGGAACGTTAACATGCTGATAACAACTTCTTCAGGATGCTTTAAGATTCGGGAAAGATCAACATACCAACCTTCACTGGTATTTACAACTTTTAGACTGCATGGGGAAAGCTCTGCATATGGAATCTTCCACCTCAAAGTTCCCCTTTCTACTCTCTAAAACCCCAAGCTTGCTACACCTAGGCACAGAGTCCTCACTCCCTTGGACAGACCACTATCCTTTGCTCTGATTAGGGGAAAATCTGTCTGTGAGGTCATTCTCGTCACCCCAGTCACTCTCCATGTAGCCGGAGGTTTATTCAAGTACGTGACCATACTAAGAGGAGGGATAAAGATCCATCGAGTCTCCTAAGTCAGGGGTCCTGAAGTGAGGTCACCGTTTATAAATAGATGGCCAAGGATATTTACATCTGGCAGGTCCATTCAAAGTGTGGTCCCACCCACTGCTGACCTATTATAGTCTGGGCTTCAGTCTTCTCCTATAAGGTGAGCCAACAAGTTGATAGAACTGTATGAGAGCTCTCTCTGAGACACAAGCTCCTTCTCAGGATAGTGCCCGTTCCTTCTTTCAGCATGAGACACCTAGGGACATTTACATTTATTTGGGACCCATTGTTTTAATAGTTTGAAAGGTCAAGAGATGTGTGTCTATTTAGAATACTTTCATCTCTACCAATCCTGTTACATCAACATTTGAGAGGGAGACAGCAGGTAGATCTCTGTGAGTTCAAGGTCATCGGGATCTACATTGTGAAGTCCAGGACAGCTAGACCTATGCACAGTGAGTCTGTTTCAAAATAATGTGGAAATTATCAAAAGAAGATGCCTAACATCAGCCTCAGGCATGCACACACACACACACACACACACACACACACACGCACAGACACATAGACATACAGATATATAGACACACACATGCACACACACAGGCACACACACAGACACAGACACATATACAGAGACACACACATACAAATATACATGCACATACACACACAGAGAGACCTAGACACACACACACACACAGTCACAGTCTTTATACGCCAAAGTTTGGTGGGAATAGAAACATAGGACAAATTCAACTGAGGGTGTGACCATACCATCAGCAGATGACGTAAGGTGTTCTGCTTGAGCTGAATCTTGAAGCAAATTCACAATCAGACAGAGGCTGAGTGTTAGAAATAGAGGGGACAGCACATGTGCAGGCCTGGAAAACCAGAGTCGGGGAAGGGCAATACAAGCAGAGCAGACAATACAACAGACAAGAAATTGTATGAACTACATTTAGTTCAATTATGAAAGGTTTATGGGGGGTGTGTGTGTGTCTTTTAAATTGTTTTTACATTTTCCCAGTGTTTTTGTGTGGAAGTCAGAAGATAAGTTTCCAAAATTGAGTATCTCCTTCCTTTAAGTGGGTCCTAGGCATTGAACTTGGATCATCAGGCTTCCCAGCAGACTCCTTTACTTAACCATCTCAGTGGCCCATTTAAAGACAATTCAGTTGGAAAGGTTTCATTTTACTTAAAAATAGAGAGAAGTAAATATAAGCTAGGCATGGTACTACATTTTGACACCCCCAAATACTTGTGAGACTGAGGCCACATTACTTGAGCCCATGAATTTAAGGCCAGCCTTGGCAACATAAACTATCTTGAAAGAACAAAAAGAAAGACTTCTGGGTAAGATGGTATCTTAGTCACTGTTCTATTGCTATGGAGAGACACCATGACCAAGGCAATTCTCATAAAAGAAAGTGCTTAACAGGGTGTCTTAGGGCTTCTATTCCTGCACAAACATCATGACCAAGATGCAAGTTGGGGAGGAAAGGGTTTAATTCAGCTTACACTTCCATGCTGCTGTTCATCACCAAAGGAAGTCAGGACTGGAACTCAAGCAGGTCAGGAAGCAGGAACAGATGCAGAGGCCAAGGAGGAATGCTGCTTACTGGCTTGCTTCTCCTTGGCTTGCTCAGCCTGCTCTCTTATAGAGTCCAAGTCTACCAGCCCACAGATGGTACCACCCTCAAGGGTCCCTCCCCCCTTGATCACTAATTGAGAAAATGCCTTACCGCTGGATCTCATGGAGGCATTTCCTCAAGGGAGGCTCCTTTCTCTGTGATAACTCCAGCTTGTGTCAAGTTGACACACAGACTAGCCAGTACACAGGGATTTGCTTACAATTTCAGAGATTAGAGCATTATTATCATAGTAGGCATGGTGTTGGAGAAATAACTGAGAGTTCTACATTCTGATCTGTAGGCAGCGAGGGGGAGGGGGAGGAGAGAGACACATACACACACACACACACACACACACACACACACAGAGGGGATAGGGAGAGAGAGGGGGAAAGGGGGGGAGGGAGGGAGAAACTGAGCTAACAGGCTTCTTCCAACAAGACCATATCTACTCCAATAAGGCTACATCTGCTAATCCTTCTCAAATAGTGCCTACTTCCTGATAACTAACCATTCAAATATATGAACCAGTGGGGGCCATTATCATCCAAACTACCATAGATTGTGGCCTTCTATAAACTTCTTCCATGTGATCCAGAGAAGGAGTCAGAATAAGAAAAACTAGGTGAGTATATTTCAAAGAGCTAAAGAGGCATGTATTACAAAGCTATACAATACCTGAAATATGTAGAGAGAAAGACAGGCTGTGTACAGAAAGGAAGGCTCCTGGGTAGGGGAGGCACACAACAACAACAACCACAACAACAATAATAATAAAATGTTGATGTAATACTATCAAAGGTTGGGCAGGGCCCTCATTGCTCCCAAACCTACCCAAGCATCCCAAGCAAGGTCACTAATTTATCATAGTTTAGAGGAATTTAAGAAGCCAGAAGCAAAGATGGAGAAACCCTACCTGAGAGTGCCAGAAGGCAACGTCGTCCATCAGTTTTAAGGCAGGGCCCACTGGACTACCCACATCTAGAAACATGGAGTTGGATGCAGTGTGTAGGTGGAATGGTCAAGCTAGGAAGAAGCTTTCATGACAAGGGGCCCCATATGTGGACTCCAAAGCCTGTTGGCACAATGGTAAGAGGATGGTTGGTTTTTGCCAACTTGATATAAATCTTGAAGAAGGGGAGCCTCAACTGACAAAAATACCTCCATCAGATTGGCCTGTAGGCAAGTCTGTGGGCATTTTATAGATAATGGTTCGTGTGGTAGGGCCCAGCCCACCATGGGTGCTGCTACTTCTGGGCAGATGGTTCTGGGCTGTATTTTAAAAAAGCAGATTGAGCAAACCACCAGGAGCAAGGCAGTAAGCAGTACCTCTCTACAGCCTCTGCTTCACTTTCTGCCTTCAGGTTCCTTGCTTGACTTCTTTTAATGCAGACTGTGATGTCAAAATGTAAACTGAAATAAACTCAAAAGCTGCTCTGAGTCTTGGTGTTTTATCTCAGCAACAGAATGCTGTGATGGTTTGAATAGGTATGGCCCCACAGATGAAAGGTCAGCCCATGGGAGCGGTGCTGTTAGAAGTTGTTGGAGGAAGTGAGTCACTGTGGAGACAAGGCGTTGAGGTCTCCTATGCTCAGGCTCCACCCAGTGTAGAACAGTCTCCTTCTGCTACCTGCAGATCAAGATGGAGAACTCTCAGCTCCTTCTCTGCTCCATGTGTGCCTGCATGCTATGTTTCCCCGCCATGATGATGATAGACTGAACCTCTGAAACTGTAAGCCAGCCCCAAATTAAATATTTACCTTTGTAAGAGTTGCCTTGGTCATGTTGTCTCTTCACAGCAATGAAACTCTACCTGAGACAAAAGCAAACCAAGACAACTTGGATGCAAGAAATGCTATATGTGGAGTTGCTATGGCAAAATAAAGATGGACTAAATCTATGCAGATCCATCTTACACCTACTCAGACTCAAAATGCCAATAAGGACTATTCAACCTGCCAGCAAACCAGAAACTTACTGATCTCCCAGGAGGAAGGCCCTGACCATGGCTGACAAATTGATTACAACGGACTGATGTCAGTATCCTTAAAGAGCTATAAATGGGTCCTGAGAAGAGTAGATACATACTATGGACTGGATTCTGTATGTACATCAAACATCCAAACTACCGTTACTGAATTGCACTAGGAAACACTGTATCAATTTAGGTTTCAAGTTCAGGTTATTTAGGCATCTTAGGCACAAAGGAGTATCAAATGGACCATATTGCATTTCCTTCTCAGGGTTTAGCTTAAAAAAAAAAAAAAAACCACAAATGTAACAAGCAAGTGAAACTATTGATGTCTTATAAAAAGGGAGAGAAACAAGAGGAAGATCTGGGTTTTCCATGAATGCACACTAACATTCAACTCCAGAGGTGTAGTAAAGAAGTTCTACTCTTCTGAATTATGTACAGGAAAGAGGTGGGGGTGTTGATAAAGCCGCAGTTTTCTCTCAACAGCCCAGGCACCTCGCCTTTCTGTCCTGCCTCACAAAGCGGTCCCTTATCTTAGTTAGAGTTATTTATTGCTGTGATGAAACTTGATGACCAAAAACTAGTTGGGTAGAAAGGGTTTATTTGGCTTACACTTCCACATCCATAGTCCATCAATGGAGGAAGTCAGAACACAAACTAAAATAGGACAAGAACCTAGAGGGAGGAGCTGATGCAGAGGCCATGGAGGGATGCTGCTTACTGATTGCTCATCATGGCTTGTTCCTCCTGCTTTCTTATAAAACCTAGAAGTACCAGCCTAGGTTTGGCACCACCCACAATAGGCTTGGCACTCCCCCATCAATCACTAATTAAGAAAATGTACTACAGGCTTGCCTACAGCCCAATCTCATGGAGGCATTTTCTCAGTTGGGGTTCCCTCCACCCAGATGACACTAGCTTATGTCAAGTTGACATAAAGTTGGTCGGCACATGTCTGGACTAGGGATGCAAATGCAGGTGATGCAGACAGGCAATTCCCAAGTAGGAAATCAGAACTCTACATTTGACTCTTTAGTCAGAGTTCCTAAAGATGATACGGGACAGCAATGTGGTAGTAGAACATTTGGCTAACCTGTGGTGAGGTCCTGCCTTTGCTTTCTCAACATGAGAAAAAAAAATTTCCCAAGGTCTAAACAGGTTGATTGTGACTTTATAATGTGTCCAGCAGTTGGGGCTAACAGGAAATGCCATTATAGTGCCTACTGGTGGAGTAACCTCACTTTTTATGAATGGGATGGACCAAAGATTTGCAAGATTGCTAATACAGCAATACCAGCAATCCAAAACAGCACAGACACTGAACCCAAGGTTCCTTCCAAAGGCAGAGAGGGCTGGGTATGAATGAAAGAGAAAGGATAACAGGGAGGGATTGAGAGGCTGGAGAGATGGCTCAACAGTGAAGAGCACCGGCTGCTCTCCCAGAGGACACAAGTTTGTTCCAGCACCCACATGGCGGCCCACAACTGCCTGTAACTCCAGTTCCAAGGAATCAGATGCCCTCCTCTGTCCTCTGATGGCATGAGGCATGCACATGGTATGGTGCACATACACATATGCAGGTATCCGCACATAAACATGAAATACAAATAAATTAATCTTTTTTAATGAAGGAATGAGTAAATGGGTTATGATGGGAAAGGTTCAGCTTTGCAGAGACATCCCGAAAGAGGCTCGAAGCAAGACACAAGTTTGGCTCTTTGCTTCAGCATACTGGAAACCTCCAAGAGTAAAGCTGTGTGTTTGCAGAAAATTACCTCTGCTCTCAGGCAAGATCAATCGAAGCCTTGTATGGTGGCCTTACTCCGCATGTGTTGTAAGTGTTAGAGCTCTGACAGGGAAAGGGATCCTGGCAATCAGGAGCCAAGGAATCTCACAAAGCCACAGGGCACAAGAGACATATTGGGAGGGAGAGACCCAGGAGGGTGGCTGCCTCCACTGGGGCGGGCGGGTGAGAAGCAGCAGAACACAGATGACAGGGTTTATTCAGGGTTTCTTTGGGGAAGGGGGACAGAAGCTTTCCAGTGTGGGGATTGGTAGAATTTCAAGTCCTGAGCTTGGGCTTTTTACTCTGTGGGATGGAGTTTGGCTGCCTACATCTGGAGGGGCTGGGTGTTCTGTGGGCAGAGCCTGGCAGATTGTACATGTATATAATGTATTTGAGTTATTTTCTCACCTACCCCATTCCCCTCTCTTGCTAAGCCCCCACCCTTTGTGGTTTTTCTTTTTTCTTTTCTTTCTTTCTTTTTTTTTTTTTTTTGGTTTTTTGAGACAGGGTTGTGGTTTTTCAAGACAGGGTTTTCTATGTAGCCCAGGCTGGCCTGGAACTCACAGAGTTCCGCCTGCCTCTGCCTTCTGAGTGCTGGTATTAAAGGCGTACACCACTGCCTGGCCTTTTAAATTTATTATTAGAATTATTAATCTTATATCATGTGTGAGTGTGAGGCTCTTAACCACTGAGCCATCTCTCCAGGACCCCCTTTTTTCTTTCCAACTTGTCTCCATTCTACTTTGATATCTTTTTTTGTTTGGCTTGGTTTTCTGGCTATTTGTTTTCTTTGTTGAGACACGGTTTCATTACATAACCCAGTCTGGCCTCAGGCTCAGAGATAACTGCCTACCTCTGCCTCCCAAGTACTGGCATTAAAGGTGTGCACCACTACACTCAACTTTTTCTTTTGGTGACCCACTGAGTTTAATTAGGGTTGTTTGCATGAGCATAGTTTGGGTTGTTTCCTGGAACCTGGGTGATTTAGCAATGCCTGCACCGTTAGGGAAATACTCTTGTACTCACAGCAAGCATTAAGTACCAAGAGCCTCTCAGGGAGGGAAGGGGCCTCCTGAGCCCCTCCCCCACACTATCCCTCCATCCAGGGTGGACTACTGACAGCCTTATCTTGTGCAGGCTCTGTGCAGGCAACCGCAGCTGTTTTGAGTCCGTGAGTGCAATGGCCTGGTCCTGTCTAGAAGACAGTTTTTCATGGTGCTCCTCCACATCCTCTGGCCCTCACATTTTTGTTACCCTGTCTTCTGAGATGTTCTCCAGGGCTCAGAGCGGGTGACAGAGATGTCTTACTTAAGCGGAACTGTCAGCAGTCACTTACTCAGTTGTGAGTCTGGGTCTACTGTCATCCTCTGCAAACAGAAACTCCTGTCAACCCAGCTTGAGGGCAGAATGAATTTAATTTAAGCATAAATTTGTAGGAGACAGTTTCGCTACATACCCATGTAACAAAACATCAATAGTACAGCCTTTAGAAGCCTGGCCACCGGCTTCTGACAAAGTTTACTGTATCAGGCCCAAGTTCACTCTTGAGGAGTAGGCCTCAAGTCCAATCAGAATGCATACAGGTATGGCCACTCTTATGCCAATGGACACATCTTGCTTGGCGCACCAGGACTTTGGCATGAGGGACCACAGAAGGGAAAGACTGTTGTTGACTTTCCTCCCTCAGCTGCCTGCACAGCATCCTTTGGCACCGTGAACACTAGCCGGCAGGGGGAAGCTTCCAGCAAAGTTCCAGCTTGATTTTCCTGTGTCCTACAACCATGGTGTGTGGTGTCTTCCGCAACAGGGACTTACAGTCTACTTTTGATGGGTGACCAAGATTAACAGCAGTAGCATATATTGTTTGGTGGACCTTGACCTCACTAACCGATGACTCATGGGGAGATATTTCACAGCTTGCACTTGGGTTTTCCTTTCATAAGCCTTTGGTTTCTGAGAAGGACTCAGCTAAGTCACGATGACTTGAGTGCGGTTCCAGTAACAGGCAGTATCTTATAAGCTGCATACCCCTTCCTATTTTATACTCTTTTATATTTTCTCTTTTTCATATTAATTTTACTTTTTTTTTACTTGTGCTTGTGTGTGTGTGTGTGTATACATGCATGTGTGCAGGTGCTCACATAGGCCACACATCAGATCCCCTGGAGCTGGAGTTACAGGCAATTATGAGGCACCTTATGTGGGTGCTGAGAATCGAACTCTGGTCCTCTGACAGAGTAGTGAGCATTCTCAAGCACTGGGGCATCTCTGTGCCTCTATTTTTTTATTTTTTAAAGATGGGATCTTATGTAGCCCAGGCTGGCCTGGATCTCCTTCCTTTTGCCTACACCTGAGGAGTACTGAGATTACAAGCATATGAGATCACATCCGGTAAGTTACACGTGCTTTGGTGGAAAGGAATGGTGTTTGATTATCAGAGAGTGGGCAGTAATATTATGATCTATTTTGGCTTTTTCCTATGGTTCTTGGATCATCTCTCTCTCCCCAATGCAGATCATAAATGTTCTCATTTTGTCCTGCCTTCTTATCTTGGAGCCATACAAGGTCTGGCTAGGTATGGTGGTTCATGCCTGAATTCCAGCACATGGGAGCTTGAGGAAAGAGGACCCTGACTTTGAATCCAGCCTAAGCTACATGGTGAGAGAAGAAGAGAGAGAGAGGTCATTCTCTGACTTCTTCTGAACTTAATAATAGGTCAAAAGTCCTTATTCCAGAGAAAAGAATGTTACACAAAGAAGTCAAGATGAATCTGAACAGACCAACCTTGCTGGGTTTCTCTGTCAGTCTAGTGGTAATTGTGCTTATGCAGAGGAGTTCAAAATACAAACCAAAAAGGTTTGAGTTTGAGATTATAGATAGCTGAACACATGGAGGCCACAGGGAAGCTAATGAAAACTCACTCATATACCAGAGGCAGTGTGAGCACCCCAAGTCTATGGAGGTGAAGGTCCTTCTTGGGACCCTCCCAGCTTTAGGCTGGAGAAGATGTTAAAGTCACGTTTGTAGGTTGAAATGAAAAGGCCAGAGGAAGAAATTTCAAGATAGAAGAATAAGAACTGTTGATAAGAAAGATACAGGAGTCCAATGGTGGTGGCACATGCCTTTGATCCCAACATTTGGGAGCCAGAGGTAGGCAGATGTCTCTGAGTTCGAGGCCAGCCTGGTCTTCAGAGTGAGTTCTGAAATAGCCAAGTCTACATAGAGTACCCTGTTTCAAAGGGGGGAAAGGATGCTGGAACAGATAATATCCAGTGTTAACTGAGACAGTGAGTGCAGACAAGTTAGTGATCTAAAGGGTTCAATACCTTATATCTAGAGACTATATCAAGGCTGTCTACAGAAATGGGTATGGCCTTTGTTACAACAGAGGGCTTGGGAAGAGCGAATGTTTGGACTATAATGTGACTTTCTTGGCCTGCCAGTGAGATGTCAGCACAGGAACTTTGAGATATTCCACCAGGGAGCACATAGGCACCCCTTCCCTCCTGGAAGAAACAGGTTAGAGAGCATGTAGGCTGGAAGGGAGGGACTGATTAAGCCCCTGCTACCTCATTCCCTAAAGACCAATCAGTTTAAAAGTCACACTGTTCTGCCAATCACATTGTGCCTAATGGTGGCTGCTCTAAAATCCTACATAAGGTCCCTGAATGAGATCCTTGAGGTCGCTCTCCCATCTTGTCATGCAGAGCGACCTCAGCATGCTGAATCAATACATTTCTTTTGCATTTTGCATCAATCCCTGACTCCATGTGTTCACTTGGAGGGTCTTTGGTAAGTTAAGGCTCGCCCAGAGTTTTACACCAGCTCCTGAATATCCACACAGAGACCTTTTATTAATATAAATGTTTTAGGCCTTAGCTCAGACTTGTTCCCAACTAGCTCTTATAACTTAAACAAATCCATTTATATTAATATATATTCTGCCATGTGGCTTGTTACCTCCTGAGTACTGGCACCTGCTACTTCCTCTGCGTCTGGCTACTGAATCTTCTTGTGCCTGATTTTTTTTCCCAGAGTTCACATCTTTGCAGGATGGATGTCCCACCTATCCTGTCCTGCTTTGCTATAGGCCATTCAGCTCTTTATTAAACCAATCAGAAGGTGTTGGACGGAGTGTTTACAAGATCCAGTGCAGCCATATGAATAACAATACCAAAGTTGGTCTGTACTCAACCCAACTCACTCCACCTGAGAAATCAGTGTTTGAATAATACAAAGTCAATCTTTACATAGTGCACAACAATATTATCCCAACTTTGAGTAGTTTGGGGTTCTCTCTCTCTCTTTCTCTCTCCACCCCACCACCCAGGAACAGGATTTACTGAGTTGGATTGGTAGCCTGTAAAGTCTGTGATTGCAGCAACTTGAAGTTGGCTTTATCTGGCCCACTGACTTCCTGAGTAGGGAGGGCACAGGGACAAAATGAGTCCAGAGGAGGCCAGATGTAGGGGCCAGGAGAAAGGACAGAACTGGAGGGAGGAGTTGGCTGCCATTTGAAAGGAGACCCTCAAAGAGTCTTTAAAAGAGTTTTTAAAAGAGTGTTAACTCTCCATATAAAAACATTGTTTTATGAACAAAAACTGAAAATTTCTGCTTCTTGACTGGATTGGTGGCTTAGTTTCAAATTAGTCCCTGTACTGGCTAGTTTTGTATGTTAACTTGACACAAGCTGGAGTTATCACAGAGAAAGGAGTTTCAGTTGAGAAAATGCCTCCATGAGATCCAGCTGTAAGGCATTTTCTCAATTAGTGATCAAGAAGGGAGGGCCCATTTTGAGTGGTACCATCTGTGGGCTGGTAGTCTTGGGTTCTATAAGAAAGCAGGCTGAGCAAGCCAGGAGAAGCAAGCCAGTAAGTAATATCCCTCCTTGGCCTCTGCATCAGCTCCTGCTTCCTGACCAGTTTGAGTTTCTAGTCCTGACTTCCTTTCATGATGAACAGCAGCATGGAAGTGTAAGCTCAATAAACCCTTTCTTCCCCAACTTTCATCTTGGTCATGATGTTTGCGCAGGAATAGAAACCCTGACTAAGACAAATTGGTACCAGCATAGTGGGGTATTCCTGTGACAACTTGACCATGTTTTGGGGAGGACTATGGAAGGACTTTGGAACTTTGGGTTAGAAGAGCCATTTGGTGTTAAGAGCTCTGTGGGATGTTGTGTAGGAGTTTGGAAGATAATGTTGAGAACAGTGCAGAAGATGGAGGCCTGGCTTGTGAAGTTTCAGAGGGAAGATTAAAGCCTCATATCAGGGCCATTGCCAGTTTGATTAAAGATTCTGTGGTTTTGGTTAGCTGGGGCTGAAGAAATCAGCTGTGATTAACAAGATACCACAACTACTAAAGCAAAACCATTGCATTGCTGGGACTATTGATGCTGGTCAGCTGGAGCTAAGATATTAGTGGTGATTAAGAAGCATCATTGGGGTGAAATCTTCTGAGAAGTGTTTTCTGAGAGCACAGAGGCTCCATTCCAGAGATAGCCAAGGTTGTACCTTGTATGGTGGCTGGACTTGGTAATGTGTAAGAGTCATCCAAGTGGTACTGGTTTTGAAGGCATGAAGGAGTCATGAAGATCAGTTGAGGCCTGGGCATTGTGAGAGGCCATGGAAGGCCATTGGTGAAGGTGCAGCCTCAGTTGCAATTGATGGCCCAGGATTGAAGGGGTCATGCAAAAGTGGTGAGGCTTGGCACCATGGTAAAACCTAGTTGCAGCGGAAGACAGCAGTGTTTTGGAGATGCCAGTGCCACGAGATGACCACCAAGAACAGCAGCAGCAGTGGAGTACAGGCATCTGGAGCCTAGAAGACAAGGTGTGTGCTACAAAGGGCAGAGCTGGAGAAGTGACTCAAGCCCTTGGAGGAATCCAGAAGATCGTGAGTGGATCCCAGACATTGGATGGTTGGAGTTTGATTTTGCTTTTGATTGTGACTGTGCCCTGATATATTTTCCCTCCTGAAGGAAGAAGGTATTTTAGTGGAGCCCACAGTTAAGAGACTTTTGATGGTAAAATACTTTGAATTTTAAGAGATTGGATGTTTAAAAGGGATTGAAATTTTAATAGTAAGAATTTACAAAGACTTTTTAGATCTTGGGGATGAATAAGGAAGTAAGGGTTGAGGCTTCTTAGTGATGTGTTTGTGTGTCAAGATGACAAGAGGTCAATTGTACTGGCTGATTTTGTGTGTCAACTTGACACAAGCTGGAGTTATCACAGAGAAAGGAGTTTCAGTTGAGAAAATACCTCCATTGATATCCAGTGGTAAGGCATTTTCTCAATTAGTGATCAAGGGGGGAGGGCCCCTTGTGGGTGGTACCACCTGTGGGCTGGTAGTCTTGGACTCTATAAGAAAGCCAGCTGAGCAAGCCAGGAGAAGCAAGCAAGTCAGTAAGCAGCATTCCTCCTTGGCCTCTGCATCAGCTCCTGCTCCTTGACCTGCTTGAGTTCTAGTCCTGACTTCCTTTCATGATGAAGAGCAGCATGGAGGTGTAAGCTCAATAAACCCTTTCCTCCCCAACTTGCATCTTGGTCATGATGTTTGTGCATGAATAGAAACCCTGACTAAGACAGTCCCATACAGAGCAACTGTGAGTAGACCTTCCACTTCAGGAGTCATTACTTAATCACCTGATATCTGAGTGACATCATAGCATAGCCATTCAGTTGTGGATAGGCTATTCCTCACTTTGGACATGTTACACTTGTCCCTTGGGATGACCAGCACATGCAAGAGTGGATGGGTAAGACTGGCCTGAGAAACCCAAAGGCCTTGTTCAATGGCCTTCAGGGACCTTGATCTTCCAGTGGTATCTACGATTCTCTCCATGTGCTGCTGACTTTCTTGGCATCTTGTCTTCTTTGCATCTGGCTGGCATAGTCTCTCTGTTCTCTCTCTCCTCACTCTTAAATTATGCCAGATACCCCTTTGCATAAGGTCCTGCTGGGGCTCTGGGACTGGGGTCTAGCTCAGGGTATAGCACCTGTCTAACATCCAAGAGGTTCCAAGCTCATCTCCAGCAAAACAGACACAACACACACACACACACACACACACACACACAAGTTGTATTTTATTCATATATTAATAGACCTAATTAAAACTAGATACTAGGTTATTATGGTGCAGGAACTTCGTGTTGATGACTAAATATGTATTTTTGTCTGGCTAAATATATATTCTATTATGCTTGATAATTCATCTCATTTGTCTCTATGTTTTAGGTAATTATACATTCATTTGAAGTAAAACAAGACAGTGGTCCAGTATACATTTTGCCCAGGATCCTTGGTTAGCTGCACTGATTATGCCCAGTGTTGTCTGTGGGTCTCATGTTGGCTTTGTGATATTCTGTTTCACTATGGGCTCCTCACTGCCATATCCACCAGTCAGTCAGCATTCAGCAATAGAAGTGCTAATCTTAAATTACTACAACTTTAATGTGACTGTGCTGATTGTCTCGGAGCCTTTAATTGTCAACCCTACCTTGACATTTGGAGAGACAATTAAATATTAAATGTGGGACCTAGAATCTGAATGAGCCTGTATGATCACATAAGCATTTTTATAAGACGTCATTTGGCTTCAGGCTTCGTAATCAGTCTAGACTGATCTGTCTGGAGCACTTTTACTTAGATTAGAGTGTTGGCCCCTCCAGCCCTGCATCTGTTGTGTGGCTTCCCAGACCAGCTCCTGATAGCTTCTTCGGGAAAGAGCTTGGTTCTCTGTGCTAACAACCACGCTCTCTTTCTTAGTTTATGTCAAAGTAATAAACTCCCTCCCTTGTGAAACAACCATGTCAAACTCTCATTTTGCTTGACCATCTCTTCATGTTTGCCGAAGCACATTTTGTTCTCATCTGTGAAATTCTTTTTTTTTTTTTTTTCATCTGTGAAATTCTGTTTCAGCCAAAGGCCGCCTGGTTGTCTCTCAGACACCCTGGCCGTTCTCCACTGCAGGTTTGGCTCACCTGGTCCCCAGTCCTCATCTCCCAAGCACTGGCTCCTTGAGGCTGTGGATGGGTGTGGATGCAGACTCTGGTTCTGCCTGCATCCTAGACTGCTCCCTGGCCCCAGCTCAGCATCTCTTGTACCTCCCCACTCCTTGCTTCTCACTCCTTTTCTAGTGTTGATGTTCCTGAGAATTTTTACCTGGGACATTTAAAAAAATGTATTCTTTATGTGTGTGTTTACTTGCATGTGTGTGTATTCCCATGTATGTCTGATGTCTTCAGAGGTCAGAAGAGAGCTGGAACTGGAGTTAATGGATGATTGAGAGCCACCATGTGGGTGCTGGAAACTGAACTTGGGTCCTCTGTAAGAATGGCAAATGCTGCTGAGCCATCATAACTTTGATTTAAAAACAAATATTCTAGGAGCCTGTTGCAGCTGTCTCCTGAGAGGTTCTGCCAAAGCCTGACAAACACAGAGATGGATGCTCGCAGCCAACCATTGGACTGAACCCGGGGTCCCCAATGGAGGAGTTAGAGGAAGGACTGAAGGAGCTGAAGGGGTTTGCAACCCCATAGGAAGAACAACAATAACAACCAACCAGATCCCCCCGTACTCCCAGGGAATAAATCGCCAACCAAGGAGTACACATGGAGGGACCAATGGCTCCAGCCGCATATGTAGCAGAGGATGGCCTTGTTGGGCATCAATGGGAGGAGAGGTCCTTGGTTCTAGGAAGAAGGCTTGATTCCCCAGTATAGGGGAATGCCAGGGCAGTGAGGCAGGAGTGGGTGGGTAGGTGGGGGAGCACCCTCATAGAAACAGGGGGAAGAGGGATGAGATGGGGGGCTCCGGAAGGGAAACTGGGAAAGGGATACCATTTGAAATGTAAATACATAAAATGTCCAAGAAAAAAAAGAAGAAATATTCTTATTTTCCTCCCTCTCCCCTCTCTCTGTATGATGTGCATGTGTGGATGAGAAAGTACAGATACACATGTGCATGTGTGCATGCAGAGAACAAATTTTGGGGGTTGGTTTATGACTGTGGGTTATGCAGATTAAAACCAAGTCATCAGTCTTCAGAGGCAGGTGTTTCCACTGAGCCAACACACACACACACTCCTTGGATCCCTCACCCCCACCCCACACACAAATGAGTTAGTCATCTTTCTGTCACTATAGCAAATGTCTGAAGTAATCAATTTACAAAGAAAAACTTTGCTCAGGGCCATTGTTTTGGAGATTCCAGTCTAAGAATGGTCTTGGCTGCTCCACGCTCTGGAACGGTTCTCAACCTGTGGGTAGTCACCACCTTGACAAACCACTATCTCCAAAACTATTTGCGTTATGATTCATAACAGTAGCAAACTGACAGTTTATAAAGTAGCAACAAAAATAAATTTGTGGTTGCTGGCCGGGGGGTGAGGGGGGAGTGTCACCACAACATGAGGAACTGTATTAAAGGGTCGCAGCACTAGGAAAGTTGAGAAGCTGTGCTCTGGGGTAATAGGTTTTAGGATGAAGTCAGACCTCCATTTTCTCTGGGAGGTCTGCTTATCCTCAACACCTACTGAGCACCCTCCACTGCCATCGACCCCACGACCTGCCAACACACACACACACACACACACACACACACACAGAGTGTATGCAGCATCTGGATAAGGGAATAAAAATGGGGCAAAAGCCACCTCCCTTAGCCAGATGACAACGTGCTGTTTCAACCGTGGCTTTACTTTGAACTTCCTGGACGGGGTGTGGCTCAGGGACAGAGATCTTGCCTGGCATGTAGGAGGCCATGAATTCCATCCCTGTACTTCAGAACACCACCACACCTTGTCAAACCTGACATTTTCACTCGGCATCTTACCGTTTCCCTACGAATGAAGTCGCAGCCTCTGCCTCTGCTGACAAGGTGAGAAATTTTGTCTCATCATTCTCTTGTCTCTCTTGACAAGGCTTTAGTGGGATTTACTGCCTGCAGAGGGCGTAGGGAGTCAGAGAGCAATGTCCTCTCCAGGGCCAAACTAAATTCCAGAAAACTACATACAGTGGGGATTTTTGTTTTCCTTCTTCCATCTCCAGTCCCGGTGCCGGCAGAGCTCAAAGAGCGGTCTGTTCTGGGGAGAAGCCTGAGTCGGCCTCTCTCCCAAACCAGCCCTGATTAAATCCCAAGCAGCCGGTCCTTAGATAACAGGGCTGAGAAACCCTAAACCAGCAACTCCGGCTTTCACCAGTGCCCAGCATCGCTGTCTGGAAATCGAGACCAGCCGCTGAGATGCCGCAGTGATTGCGTGTTAAGTGGCATGACTGGGCTCTCTTACTGGGTTTACAGCCTGGACCAGTGGACCTAGACAAAGAAGGTTTTCAGAAAGTCTGTCCAGGGCCTGAGCGCTGGTGCTGTTTTGTGGCACTCGGCACATGTACTGGGCTTTAGGACCATTGTTCTTCCCCTGCAAAACAGAAGGTAGGTTAATGTAGCCTTGAGGGAGCCATTTGTTCAAGGTGCCTACAGTAACCCTGGCAGATGAGTGGGTGCAATTGTGCAAGTTAGTAAAGGAGAAGCAGAAATGGTGTGTGGTTATGTTCTTTTCCTTCTTCATTTTCTTTTTGTCCACTCTGAAGTTTGAATCCAGAGCATTGAGCTTTAGTTAGGCAAGTGCTCAGCCACTAAGCTACAGTTTCAGTCTGGACCATTTAATAGGGGAAGACATCCTGAGATGGGTGAACTGTGGAGGAGACAGGGACTCATATAATACAGATTAAGTGTAGTTTCCTTTATTATAGAGTGTTCATTGACGCCAGGCGGAGTTGGCACGGGTCTTTAATCACAGCAGAAGCAGGCAGATCTCTGAGTTCGAGGCCAGACTGATCTATGGAGTGAGTTCTAGGACAGCTAGGGCTGTTTGTCTGGAGAAAGTTAAAAAAAAAAAGTATCGAATCAGCTGTATGCTACAGAGTCATGCAGA
>JADRCH010000155.1:3669796-3711670 GCA_019843965.1 Rhynchomys soricoides | reverse complement strand
TATCGAATCAGCTGTATGCTACAGAGTCATGCAGATCGCAGGAAGTAGAAAACACGATCAGAAGCCAGCATGGTGGCCTATGCCCATAACCCCAGCATTTGAAAGCTGAGGTAGGAGGATTGATGAGCATTAAATTCCAGATAGTTACACAGTGAATTCCAGGCCAGCTGGGGCTAAGAGAAAGAGCTTGTCTTAAACAAAACAGAATCAGAATAAACAAAAGATGTGCTCAGGCCTAAAAGCTTAGATCAGAGACAGAGTATTTGCCTAGAATATGTGTGAGGATCCTAAAAGAGTTTTTTTTTTTTCCTTAAAGATAAAAGAATAAATAGAAGCTGGCAGTGTTGGTAAATGCCAGGGGAGGCAGAGGCAGGCAGATCTCTGAGTGTGAGATCAGCCTGGTCTATAGAGCAAGTCTTGAAAAAAAAAGAAAGAAGGAAGGAAAAGAAAATAAAAGAAGCCAGGCAGTGGTGGTGCACGCCTTTAATCCCAGCACTTGGGAGGCAGAGGCAGGCGGATTTCTGAGCCAGCCTGGTCTACAGAGTGAGTTCCAGGACAGCCAGGGCTACTCAGAGAAACCCTGTCTCGAAAAACAAAAACAGCAACAACAACAAAATAATAAGAGAAGAGGAGAGGAGAGGAGAAAAGAGAGAGAAACAAAACTCCAAAAAGAATAGAGACAGGGAACACCGGAGGCCCAGCGCCCAACAGCAGGTTCTGCAAATGCTGGGAACATCCTCAGGGATGCAGAAGGTGGAGCCAGAGAGCTGAAGTGTGCAGAAGAGCTGCTTCTGGATCCTTGGTCTGTGCAAATTTACAAGAACCATATCTGTGAAATACGTCCTTGCAGGACAAGAAGAAAGTGCCAAGTCCTCATTGGTGGCTGGGGACTGCCGAGAGGAATGGCGAACCACAGAGCTGGTAGACATGAATTGGGAACCGGCAAGATTCTGCTTAGAGTGACAACTAGCCACACCTTAGTTTTCAGCTTCAGGAGTCCACACCATTGTCTCCAGCATCAGATCGAAGGATGGAAACAGGAGAGTGTCTTTCTGGGGGAAGTAAGAGAGAGTCTTTCAAGCAGGGTTTAGAACTCCCTCCATTTGCCAGCATGCACACATACACCAGGATGAAACCCAGGGCTTCAAGCATGCTCACACTGGGCATCACCTGCAGCTCCTGGAGAGCTAGAGAAGCAGGCAGGAAGCAGAGCTCCACTGGAAGCTCATTTGACTTTTGTTTCAGCAACAACTAAAGAGAAATCAGGAGGGTTTTTTGTTTGTTTGTTTTGTTTTGTTTTGTTTTCTGCCCTAAGTGATAAGATAAACTTTCAACTGTAGTAAAATAAATAAATAAATAAATAAAAATAAAGAGAAATCGAAATGACTTTTCTGGAGCCTGGGAGTGTAGCTCAGGGGTAGAGTTGCTTGCCATGCATGATTGAAAACTTGGTTTGAATACCCTAAAAAGATAGGGGGAGCCAAGCAGTGGTGGCATATGCCTTTAATCTCAGCACTTGGGAGGCAGAGGCAGGAGGATTTCTGAGTTCGAGGCCAGCCTGGTCTACAGAGTGAGTTCCAGGACAGCCAGGGCTACACAGAGAAACCCTGTCTCGACACCCCCCTAAAAAAAAGATGGGGGAGGGGGAAAAAGAGGGGGGAGGACGTGGAGAAGGAGGAAGAAGAGTGCTTTTTGCTGTGGGCTTCCTAGCAACAAAACAAAATTCAGTGGAGGAAGCTAATTGATATTATTCTGTTGAAATGCCTGAGCAAATACAACTGTATTTCTCCACACACCCCCATAAATGCCTGGTGAATTCCTGGGGCATCCCTTACACTTATAGAAGGGAGAAAGAGGTTGTAATGATTTGGAGGCAGGGTAGATAAGGCTCAGGGCTAGGATGCTCTCCTAGCAGGCATGAAGCCTCGTTTTGATTCCAAGCAACCCATAAACTGGCCATGGCAGCATAATTGGGTCAAACTTGGTCAACTGAAAGAGAAAAAGTGGGCATGTAGCTCAATAGCTAATTACTTGTCATGTGTGAGGCTTTGAGTTTGATCCTCAGTGCACAAGCAAGCCTGCCAGTGGCCGAGGCGGGAAGATCTTAAGCCAGCCTGTTACATAGAAAACCCCATTTCAAAACATAGAGTTTAAACTGAGCACAGTAGTACGCACCTGTAATCTTAGTACTTGAGAGGTGAAGGCAGATGCATCAAATGGTTAAGGTCACCCTGGTGTAGACAGGGAGTTTGGGGACAGCTTGAGCTACATGAAATCCTGTCTAAAAAATAATGGGTATGTAAGGTACAGTCTCATTTTGAATTAAAAGGGGAAGTATGTCCCAGCAGTGGGTTGCCTGATGAAAACTTCAAAGCCTATACTTCTGCTCTGGAGAGACCCCCTTACCGTTCCCTGAACACTGTGCCAAAAACTGGGGCAAGGGTTATGATAAAGTCATGACCTCTTAGAATGTAGATTTCTGAGGAGTTTCCCTAGCCCATACACTTTATTTTGACCTGAGCATAACATTATCTTCCTTTCTTCCTTTCTTTTGTTCTTATTTTTTTTTTTTTAGTATACTTATGTACTTATTGGTTTTGTTTTGTTGTTTGTTTTTAAGACAGGGTCTCACTATGTAGTCCTGGTTGACTTGGAACTCACTAAGTAGACTAGGTTGGCTTTGAACTCACAGAGTTCTGCCTCTGTCTGCCTCCAGAGAGCTAGGATTAAAAGCTAAACTGCTATCCTGCTCAAACATCCTTTTGCTTTTTATGGTTTAATCTTGAACTTTGTCTTTAGCGTTGGGGATTGAACTGTGAATCCTATGGCTAATACATGCTAGACAAATCTTCTATCTTCAGTTCTTTTCTTCATTAAAAAAAAAAAAAAAAGAGTTAGAGTATTGCTAAGTTTGCTGAGGTTGCCTTTGAACTCAGTCTGTAGCCCAGATAGGCCTTGAACTCGAGATCCTTCTGTTGTAGCCCTCCTTCCTATCTGGTATCGCAGGCCTGCACCATTAGACCTGTTAATCTTGCACACATTCCTCCATGGAAATGGTAAATAGTCATCACTTCCTGCCCAGTACAACAAACTGTGTAAGGTCACAGATATGGCTTTGGCAGAGCTCCTGCTGTTTACTTCTTCATCCAGATGGAAGAGCCTAACTATACTGGAAAGGAAGAGAAGTGGCCATAAGGAGGCTTCGAACCTGGTGCTGTGATGTGCACCTATAGTACTAGCTAGACGGGAGGCTAGGCAGGAAGATCATTTGAGCCCAGCCTAGGTGACTCACTGAGACCCTGCTGCAAACAGCAACAGGAGCAATCAATTCGGTAAGGGTTTCTGCCTGCTTCTGGGAACGACTCCAGAGAAGCAAACTCTGTAGGGTTCTCTGTAGATAAAGGACTCAGGGAGACACTGACGGAAACAAAGTTGTCCTCACTAAAAGAATTGACCAGTGGCACTGATGAGGTCGGGGAGAAGAAGGATGAGAAGCAGAAGTGCTACAAGAAAGTTCAGAGCTTCCAGGGTGAATTTGTTTCTCCAGGGGAACTTCCAGGAAAGCAGCTTGTGCCAAGGAGGGAAAAGACACTGGTTCTCAGGGTTTGGGATACGGCTCAGGGTAAGGCATTTGCAAGGTCCTGGGCTCTGTCTCCAGAACTACAAAAAAGAAATGTGCACAGGCCCTGAAATTAGAGCTTCTGGGTTAGAGTCTCATGTATGATCCATATCGAACAGGGAATGTGGCTCAGTGCCCTGGTTTGATCCTCATCTCTTAAGACTCATGGGTTGCTTATACAACATTTAATATTTAATATCTCCAAGCCCATCTCTTATCTGCAAAATGAATCAGTGAAACCTACTGCTTCTGTACAAATGACTTGTATGAGTTGAGAGAGAGAAAAAAAAAGCTTTGCCAAGATGAATAGCAAAGTCACTTATTTACTTACTGACTTATTTACTTACTTTATTTATTGATTTTAGGTGATGGGGACTTGAGACAGTCTCTTTTATATAGCCCAGGCTGGCTTCAAATTCGCTATGTAACCTAGGATGGCTTTAAACTTCTGGTTCTCCTACCTCCACTCCTGGAGTGCTGGAGTTGCAGGTTAGTTTTGTGTAGTACTGGGGTCTGAACCTAGGGCTTTGTGAATACTAGGCTAGCATTCTACCAACTGAGCTACAACTCCAGCCTGGTGCTTAATGTTTCTCTATGTAGTAGAATAATAATTGTTCTTTAGGGGCTGGAGAGATGGCTCTGTGGTTAAGAGCCCTGGCTGCTCTTCCAGAGGTTCTGGGTTCAATTCCCAACAATCACATGGTGGCTCACAACCATCTGTAATGGGATCTGGCGCCCTCTTCTGGTCTACAGGTGTACATGCAGGAAGATTGCTGTCTACATAATAAATAAATAGATTTAAAAAAAAAGAATTATTTTTTTTAGAGTGTAGTATACCAAATGATGAGTTTTCTTATGGTAGTTTTACGAGCACACGCGCACACACACACACACACACACACACACACACACACACACACACACACGCGCGCGCGCGCGCGCGCGCGCGCGCGCGCTCCCACTCCCACACTTCATTGTGTTCTTGTTCATCCCTCCCCACATAGACTTTCCATAACCTCTTACCCCTCTGTTACGACTGCCTTCCTCCCTTAGTTTCCTTCTGTTTCCGTGTAATATGTGTTTCATCGTCTTCTTTTTCCTCTTCCTCTTCTCTTAAGAATTTTTTTGAAGGGATGGGAAGTATACATGTGTATACACTCACCTGTACTGGGGATCAAGACCAAGGCATTAAGCTGGGGCAGTGGTGGCGCCTGCCTTTAATCCCAGCACTCGGGAGGCAGAGACAGGTGAATTTCTGAGTTCGAGGCCAGCCTGGTCTACAGAGTGAGTTCCAGGACAGCCAGGGCTACACAGAGAAACCCTATCTCAAAAAACCAAAAAAAAAAAAAGAACAAAACCAAGGCTTTGTGTATGTTAAACACACCCCTACCACTGAGATATACACCGGCTCACACTTCCCTTCTGTAGTGCCTACTCCTAGAATCCTTTTGTCTCTGTGTTGACCTTGGCTGACTTTAAAAAGCTTGCCTTGACCTTTCTTTCAAAGCTTCTATAATCAGAAAAGACCTTTTATGTGGCATGGCTTGCCTTGATGCTAAGATCCTTGCCAAGCTAAAACCCAGAGAAAGCTCTTTCCAACTGGCATCACAGATAATAGGATATAAATTATTGTTAATTTTATGTGCAGCCTCTGCATTGTGACTCTTGGTATGGTAAGCTCAGCGTCAGAAGGTAAAAGGCCACTGAAAGACATCAGAAGAATTAGTGAGTATGCAGTTAAGTTGATACAATAAAGGAAGGACATGATAAACAATAAATATTCAGCCAGGCTATGGTGGCTCATGCCTTTAATCCCAGTACTCAGGAGGTAGAGAACTCTGTGAGTTCAAGTCCAGCCTGGTCTACAAAGTGAGTTTCAGGATAGCTAGGGCTATATAGAGAAACCCTGTCTCAAAAACAACAAAACAACATATTCAATATATTAGCTTGCATATATGAGTCAACATGAATAGTTCAATCAGTGCCAAAATTTGTGATAACACCAGAAGCTAAAAAAGTAATGTAGGGGTGAGGATGTAAATTACTGGTAGAGCATTTGCCAGCATGCATAAGGCCTTGGGTTCAAAAGCTAACATTTCAAAAAATAATTTTTTAAAAAGGGGTTTAGAGCAAGCAGGGCATCATGGAGGCATGTGCTGGAGGAAAGTAGACAGAAGACAGGAGAGGGGAACCATGAGAATGTTTTGGCCTCTTCCACTTACACCTCTATCTTTAGCAAGAAGTTATAAGAATGGAATACTGGGCTAGAGTGTGGCTCAGTGGTACAGCTTGTGCTTAGCAAGCACAAGACCTGAGTCCAGTCCTTAGCAAGGAAGCAAAGCTGAGCAAAAGTGAGGCAGGTAGAGGCAAGGATGTGAGGTGATTTCATCCTGAATTTCTTGGCAACTTACTGATTGGGCTAGAAATTTGACTGCCAAAGTGTCTGATTTCTTTTTCTATGAAATATCTTTTCTCCTCAATGAGACGGCATGCTCCCTGTTTCCTCTCTCTCCCAGTTCCCACATACAGGCACTCCAAGCATTTGGTGAATGAAGTGATTGCCAGCTTTCAGGAGAAAAGCATAGTAGAGAGCAGCTACTGCCCATTTCCATGACAAAATGCTACAAGTGACTCAGCCTAGCACTCTATAGTGTTGCTACCAATAAAGAAGAGAGACTTTAAAGGGGCCCCAGTCCCTTCCCTCCAGATCCAGGCCAACTTGAACATGCTGCCCTCCTGCCTTGGATTTTGGGGAAACAAATAAACATAATTGTACAAAGCTTCCATGTGTGTGGCTTTAGAACGGCACACAGACCCTTCCTGGGGACTTCTGTGAGAAAACTCCCCTCTGCATTCACCTTCTGCTGAAGAACTAGTGAGGAAAATAGACTTAGTCTCCGTACAACATTTGCATGATATGTGCTTGATTTTAATATGTCCTGGAGCACACTGGGTCCTTTCACTTTTCCTCTTCCTCTGTTTTTTTTCCTATCTTTCTTTTCTTTCTTTCTCTCTTTTTTATGGGAGGGAAGGGTTGCATTTTTATGTGTCTATGGCTGGCCTCAAATTCAATTATGTGGCTGACTGAAGTTCTGGTCTTCCTTGCTTTTACCCAGGGGACACACACAGGTGTGTGTCACCATGCCCAGTTTTCTCTACATTCTTCGGAGAGTGGAAAATTGAGGCTCCACCTGCTGAGTGACCTCTGACAATTCACTCTGCCCTTCTGTTCTGGGTTTTTAGCTATCTCATTTAAATAAGATAATACTGCTTTCTCTGCCTAAAGTCAGAGCACTGGAATGTGGAGGATCTAAATGACCCGCTCAACCCTGAGCAACTTTTCTTTCTCTTGTCTCTCTCTCTGTATTTTAAAAACTTTATTTTTAGTGCATTGGTGTTTTGCCTGCATGTATGTCTGTATGGGGGTTTTGGATCCTCTAGCACTGGAGTTACAGACAGCTGTGAGCTGCCATGTGGGTGCTGGGAAATGAACCTGAGTCTTCTGGGAGAGCAGCCAGTGCTCTCAGCCATCTCGCCAGCACTTTTAAAAGATATTTTAATAAAGACTTTAATAAAAGCATGAAAGTTGGGAGAAAAGAAGGGACTCAGAAGGAAGTAGTGCATATCCAACTGTGGTTTGGGCGACTTACAGAAGAGGTGCCTCATTTTCACTTTTGTCCTTTTTTATTTTTCATGTGTACATGTGTGCCCCTTTTGTGTGGGTATATTCACGTGAGTGGAGGCTGAAGCAGAAGCCAGAAGAGAACATTGGAGTTCATGGGTTTTGGGATCATGTACTCTTTTTCTTTTTTGAGATTTGTTTATGAGTACACTGTAATTGTCTTCAGACACATCAAAAGAGGGCATTGGATCCCATTACAGATGGTTGTGAGCCACCATGTGGTTGCTGGGAATTGAACTCAGGACCTCTGGAAGAGCAGTCAGTGTTCTTAGCCACTGAGCCATCTCTCCAGCCCTCAATATTTTATTTTTTTTTATTTTTAATTCTCCAACAACTATTTCACCAAAAACACCTAAAATTGGAGAAACTCCTTATAAAGTCTTCCCTGGTGCCTTTCAGGTGTGGTTGCACCTGGAAAGAACAGTATTCAATTTTAACTTGGAAGACAGTTGAGACTGTCCATTGTGATTAGGGTCTTCTAGGTAGAGAAAGACCCTGAGGCCAAAGTCAGGGAGGTCACTTCAAAAAAATGTGTCTCAGCCCTACGGCAAGCTTCGAAGGAGCGCCTTCCAATATCTTGATGGTGACTGGGTTTCCTTGGGTCACAGAGTCCATGTCTTAACTCGAATCTTCTTTCAGTCCCATATCCCTCATCACACACCCCACATACCCTCCCACAAAACCCCAAGCGGGTGACTACGTCAGGGACCAGCTCTCTGGCCCCACCTCTCCCCTGCCCTCAACCTCTAGGGGGCGGGGCCCACCTGCGCCAGAGGGCGGTTCCAAATCGTGGGCGGGACAGGTAGGGTTTACGGTGATGCTCGGAGCTGAGAAAAAGCGCCCTGCATCAAGCAAGCACGGGACCGGGCAGGCAACTAGGAGAGCCTCCTGGGCAGAGTGCAGGAGTGAGAAGAAGAGAGAGAGGGAGGTGGCAGGCCTGCGACGAGGAGAGGCGTGGAACGGACACTTGGGGAGGAGGAGCCCGGCTCTACGGCCCGAGAAAGACCTGCGAGGCACCCGCGCAGCGGAGGATCACCCCAGCGCGCCGAGCATGAGCGGGCGGCCGGCTGGAGAGCGACCCGGGGAGACTGGCTGTGCGCCGCGCTGAGCGGCGGAGGCGGGCCGGCGCGACGGGTGGGTAGCCCATGCTGGGGCGACTGGCCGGGCGAAGCGCCATGGGGAGCCCCCGCGCCGCGTTGCTGATGCTGCTCCTGCGCCCGATCAAGCTGCTGAGGAGGCGCTTCCGGCTGCTGCTGCTGCTCGCCGTGGTATCGGTGGGACTCTGGACCCTGTATCTGGAGCTGGTGGCGTCGGCCCAGGCCGGCGGGAACCCCCTGAACCACAGTAAGTAGCGCCGGGGAGAGGAGGAGGTGGCGGAGGTGGGCGGGCGCTCCTGGCGGGGACCCGCCTCTCCGAGCAGATTCCAGGTGCGGGCGACGCCCCGCGCTTTCCCGGGGACCTGGGCTTGTCGGAGCCGCTGTGGGTTGCTGATCCTGGCCGAGCCCATCCAGGGCAGAATGGAGCCGGGACGCTCTTGGGACATTCGGAGCACTAGTGGAGTTTAGGGCACCTTCCACCGTGCGGGACTCACAGCCTCCCGGACAGAGAAACGCGCTGTTTGCGAGCTCGGGCTCCAGGGTTGCGGAGCACTCGGCCGCACGCTGCGGTCGACGCCTCCCCAACTTTGCCCTCGGGTTGCTAGTGTGGTTGGCTCGCTGTTTTCCCTCCAGCCGAACTTTCGGGGGTTCCTTTTCAAATAGCACCTCCAAGAGAGTCGCCTGGCCTTCCCGCTTTGCGTGCGCCTCTGTTTCCAAGTGTTCCACCTCCTGAATGCGTGGTTCTCTGCTAGTCCAGACTGCCTCCTCCAAAACAAAACCCGTGGATTTAGCAAACTCCCCAGACCCGCCCCCCCCCAAGGCGACCCTGCCATGAGTAAATTTCTACTTTTTATTTCATCGAAGTATTCAAGTGTCTGCTTAGGAAAACGGAAGGAAATGGCTTTCCCCCTTTTCAATGGATATGATTATTATCCACAGTGACTTTCAATATACTTTTGATAGACCTAATAAAATTAAAAGTCATCTAGTAGCCAGAAAAGAGTGGAGAAATTTCCTGAAGGGTCAGGTGCCTTCTCCAGCCTTGAGGGGAAAGTTCTAATTCATCTTCTCACTCGGTTTAATTTTCCTGTTTTAAGAAACTCAAAGACTACCCTCCTGATAGATACTTTGGTCAACAGTTTTTCTCTTAGCTGAGTATGGTGGTTTGTCTTTTGTGGCTAGAAGAAGAAATTCTTGTCCTAGTCAGTAACTAAGCAGGATCGGTTTGGAAATGTATGCCTATAGCCCCACTTCTTTGTGGCTGTGGACATAATTCTGGCTGTGAACTAGGAGACTGGCTGCCACAAGGGATCAAGCTACAGTCTGTAGCTAGAGATCAAGAGGCAAGAGGAATCTGGCCTACATGGTCTCCAGGGTCCCTCTCAGTTGGGATATGGAGACTGTATGGCCTCTGCCACTTGAATGTTTCCAACGTGAGAGAGCCCCTATCTGGGGAAGACCGGTGCGCTCAGCCACAAGCATATAGTCCTGCTTCCTTCCCTTGACCCCCGCTCTTCCTCCTCAGGTTTAGTTGCAGGTGGCTGAACTTCCTTAGAGTGAGTCAAGGTGGGCGGCGCGCTTCATCTCCTTGAAACACCCTTTGCCGGCCTGGTTAGTGGGATAGTCTACATAGATTAGACAGGAAAGCCGTAGCTTTGTGATCCGGAAGTCAGTGGCTGCCTTTGCTCCTCTACGCCTGTCGTCTGCTGCAGGTGTGCATTCTCTTCTGAGACCAGGTCCAGGTGGCCATAATAAGCTGCACGCTGGCTCCCAGTCTCAGGATCCTGCCGTCTTTTTCATACCAGACTTGTGAACTTTTAAGTTTTTATTTAAAAAACTATTTCTTTTTCCAAACTGACCCTTTTCCAAAAATGTGTTCCCAGGATCTTATTCCAAAATTGATTTAGTGTTCCTTGCGGTTTCTTTCTTTCTTTTTGAGACAGCCGCTCACTCTGTATCCCTGCTGCAGCAACTTGCAGGCTGGGCTAGATTTCAAAATCTTCCTTCCTCAGTCTCCTGAGTGCAGGCAGATTATGGAGTCTGCCATATAGCCTGACTTCTTTGTGATGATCTCTCTCTCCTTCTCTCTCTCTCTCTCTCTCTCTCTCTCTCTCTCTCTCTCTCTCTCTCTCATTTTTCTGTGTACCCCCCTGGAACTCACCCTGGAGACCATGCTGGCCTTGAACTAAGAGATCCACCTTCCTTTGTCTCCCAAGTGCTGAGATTAAAAGTGTACACCATCATGCCCAGTTTTGCTTGTGATTTCTAACAAGAGCCCAAAGGTCACTGAAGATCACAGTTTCCTCATCTTAGATTCCTAGAGCCCTGAGGTCCACCCACTGTGAAATGTGTCCTGATCCTGCCTTGGCTTCCTTATGGGGAAATTTGGAGTGTGGATGTATTTGTTCCCCATTATTTTTTCTTTTGTTCTTTTTCTTTTTTCTTTTTTCTCTTCTTTCCATTTCTTTCCTTTCTTTTTTTCTTCCTTTCTGACTTTTTTTTCAAGACAAAGTTTTTATGTTTATTTCTGGCTGTCCTGGAACTCTGCAGACTAGGCTGACCACAAGACCTGCCTGCTTCTGCCTCCCAAGTGCCAGTGCCACCTGGTCACTAAGAATCATCTTTTGCCATTAAGAATCTCAGATGTTTTGCATCAAAATTCCCTCTTGTGCTGTGTCTGCGCCAGTGGAGGGGGGGGGAGGGAAGGGAGGGAGGACAGAATTAGGACTGGAGAAGTAGGGAGGGGGTTGTAGTGTTCCCTTGTCCACACCCTGCATACCAATAGCCACCCGAGGAGTAAAGCTGCTCCTCCCAGGACTGGACCCACTTGGACCACAGCAACCAGAACCCCAGCCTGGCCCTGTTTCCCAATGAGCCACCCTGCCACTTTCTAGCAATCTCTGCCAACTCAGTCCACCACCCGCCTTCCTGTCATCTGTGGGGCTGGCTCCCATTGCCCAGAACCTGTCATTTGCTTGTTCCCATGTGAGGGTATATTGGTTTAGCACTGCAAAAGTGTATAGAGAATGACAGTCACAAACTCTAGGGTGGCAAAGTAATGACAGGGGAGTATACTTCCTGATCCATCTTCACAAAATAACCTAGTAGTTTAAGATATGGATGGTGTGCAATTTGGCCTCCATATGCAGAAAACAATATAACCACGATTGGGATCACTTTAAAGAAAAACAACTATGATCATTAACAAAGAGAAAAGGGTCTCTTGGCTGAAAGAATTACAGCCATTCCCGCAGTTGTCTGTTTAATATATAGCTCAAGCAAAGCACTGTGCTAGGTCATTTTATTAATCTATTTATTTATCATTTATTTTTCCAGACAGGGTTTCTCTATGTAGCCCTGGAAACTAGCTCTGCGGACCAGGCTGGCCTTGAATTCACAGAGATTCACCTGCCTTTGTCTCTTGAGTGTTGGCAGCAAAGACCAGGAGTCAGGGAAAAGTTAGTACATGGGAATACAGAGCAGTGGAATGTGGTAAGACAGAAGGTCTGTAGGTAAATGAAGGACGAGGCTCAACTGTGAAAGACGGTTGGGCCACTGAGTTACATCCCAGCTCTTGTGCAAGACTTTGAATAACAACTGGAAAAGAAAGCATAGCATCTAGTTCACGGAAAGCAGAAAAACAGGTATACGTTTCTAGGGTGGGATCTCATTGCTGTGTTGGACAGGCGAGGGCCATGGCAAACCTGTTTAATAACACTAAGAGGATGGGACTGGTTTGAGAATGGGACCTGTCTAGAGAGCTCCCCATATGAATCCTTACGCTGCTGGGTGGTAAAAGCTGCTCTGGGTGAGTCATCTTAATGGTGATGGTTGTATTCAGACATGCACCAAAGCATTTTAGCATTCTAATAGCCACTGTGTGCTGAATGAATAGTGGCCCCGGGAGCAGACTGTCAAGAGTTTAGGTAGGCTTTAACAGGTTGTATTTATAGTGGGGTGTGGTGGTACACGCCTTTAATCCCAGCACTCCGGAGGCAGGGGCAGGCAGACAGGTGGATCTCTGTGAGTTCGAGGCCAGCCTGGTCTACAGAGCAACTCTCAGGACAGCCAGGACTACATGGAGAAACCCTATCTTCAAAACAAAACAAAAACCAAACAAACAACAGACAACCAACTAACCAACAAACAAATACCAAGTTATATGCACTTATTCATACTGCATCAGGTAAGGTTTTGCCGGAAGGCAGAGGTTGTACAAAATGGTTTCTAGGGTCCTTGCTATATAATGGACTTACAGTTGGGGTCAAGTTGGAGCCAAGAGATGACATTTGGTACAAAGCTAGCACAGAGAGATAGTGTCCACAGTATATACTGGTTTCCTTTTAGAGCTTGGCCTGGCATGTTCCTATGCATGCTCAAGCTTTACTTGCTGAACACCAAGGCCCTCTCATGCCTAGGAAACTAATTGTCTTTTGCTACCTCTTTGACCTGCCCCACATTTCTAGCTGGCCCTTGTGATTGGCTTGAGTACACTAAGGGGAGGGACACCTACTGATGTCAGGCAGTCCATATCACCACAGTCATTCTACTTGAAAGGATACAAACTTCCTGTAGCATAGGTAACCCGGGTCAGAGCCGTAACTGGAGAAGCCGGAGAACTGTGAAGGGAGACACAAATGGGGCAGATATGTGGGCAAAGGAGGGATAGTATGGCTTGGAGAGGAACCTCACAGCAGAGGAGAGCTCAGCATGGCGCAGCTCTTGCTGTCTGGCGCACTGGTCTTTCCCAAGGAATTGCTGGCTCATTTTCTTGTGCCCCTGCTTGCTTCTCTGTACTTTGACATTTGTTATATCACCTGGCTGCTGTGGGCCCCTTCAAATTAGTACTCGGTTCTGGGCACATACTAGGTATCCGCTTGAACACCTTTGGTAACCAGTTCTGGAGAGATGATGGCTCAGCAGTGAAGAGCACTGACTGCTCTTCCAGAGGACCCAGGTTCAATTCCCAACACCCATGGAGGTTCACACTGACTGTAACTCCAGTTCCAGAGGATTGACACCCTCATACAGACAGACATACATGCAGGCAAAACACCAATGCACACTAAATAAGTAATAAATTATTTTTAAAAATACCTCTGGTAACCATTGGGCAGTTCTAGCTTTCAAAGCACCCGGTAATTTCTATTAGCAGACAGTAATTTATCAGTGACCAACTCAAGAATAAAATCCAGGAATTTTTGTTCTGTGTACTGTCATTTACATAATCTCCAATGCCTTTGAATATGAATGTCAAAGATAAGAAACCAACTTCTTTGAATATGAATGTCAAAGATAAGAATTTAGCAGTCTGGAGCTGGAGAGATGGTTCAGTATATAGCCCTTTTTGGGCAACTCGTAATGTCCGGGGGATCAGAGCCTTTGAGGGCACCTGAACTCACCATGTACATACACATAGACCTACACATAATTAAAAATCTAAAAAATCTTAAAAAGAATTGCGCTGTTGGTGAGTGTTGGTGTTTGGCAGAAGACTGTGGCCTCATTTGTGTCTGCCCTCCACCTGGCCTCTGTCGTGCCTATTCTGATGGAGCCAACGGGTATCTTGGCAAGGCATCCCTCTGTTCTCTACCCGGGGATCCTTATTCTAAGTGTGGTGACACTGGAGCTGCTGAATAGTCCGTACTCCGAGTTGCTCAGGGTACGATTCTCCTACTTTCCAGCACAAGGTCTTCTGAAATAACCACCTCTGTGCTGGTTCATTGGAGGCTGGAAGGGGCACTGCAGTAATTTTCCAGGCCACAGAATCTGGCCTGGCCCTCTAGTGCTGAGCTTTATGGAGCAGAGCAGAGCAGCCGCCATGGAGTTTGTTTTGGAAGGGGGCCTGGAGGCTGTTCTCGGAGTTTCTGCACAGTCTGGTGTCAACCCACTTCCACCAGTCTTCAACCCTCCCCTTTAAGAAATTTTCCACTAGCGCTTTTTCTTATATCCCATGACGATGGGATCTAAACCAGGCCAACCATACATTTAAGCCGTGATGCAGTCTTCCTTTGACCTTTCGATCTACCTAATTGATAGATTTATAGATTAATACTGAAGAGTACTGCTGGAACAGATACATTTGGATGGCATCTATAAAGGGTGTTAGGCTGAATGAAGAGGTTGTGTATTCTGAGCAAAGCATGATGGGGCTTAATTAATGATACACATAGGTTCTGCTTTTCTTTCCCTCCTTTTTGACAGGGTTTTGAGTGTCCCAGGCTAGCCTCCAATTCCTGATGTAGCCAACGATGACCTTAAGCGGCATCCTTTACTTCCTGAGTGAATCTGATACCTGGGATTACAGACATGTCCTGCTACACCCAGTTCTTTCATGTGGTGTGGGGGCTAAGCCAGGGCTTCCTGTGCGTTAGGCGAGCTCTCCACCTACAGCTACCTCTCTGGCTCAGGTTCCTCAAAATGTTCATTAGATAAACAAAGAGGATTATGTTAATTAATTATTTTGGCCATGCTGGAGTTTGTATCACTATACCTAAATTTCTAGCTTTAAAAAAAGGTTTTTGAGGCAAGTCTGGTGTAAGAGCAAGTTTCAGGACAGTCAAAGCTACACAGAGAAACCCTTTCTTGAAAAAACAAAGCAAAACAAAACAAAAATATTCTGCCTGCCTGCCTGCCCACCTGCCTATTTACCTATCTATCTATCTATCTATCTACCTATCTATCTATCTGAGACAGTTTCACTTTGTAGCTTTGGCTGATCTGGAACTCTCTGTGTAGACCAGGCTGGCCTTGAACTGACAAGAGAGCCACCTGCCTCTGCCTCCTAAGTCCTAGGTTAAAGGCATGAACATGTACCACCTTGCCCAGATTTTTTTATTATTATTTTATCTATGTATGGTTGTGTGTATGCTCATGGGTGCCATACCCTCCTGGGGCTGGAGTTTCCAGTAGTTGTAAGATGCCTGGTGGGTGCTAGGAATCCAACCCAGACCCTTTGCAAGAGCCATAAACATTCTGTTAACTACTGAGTCATACTCCAGCTCTTAGTTTTTAAAAAAACCTTTTGATGTAAGATACAGACACACTACAGAGTGAATTCCAGGACAGCCAGGGCTACACAAAGAAACCCTGTCTCAAAAAACCAAAAAAAAAATACAGCCACACAAGAGACAGACAGGTAGGCATGTGTGCACGCACACTTGTAAACACACGCACACACACACACACACACACACACACACACACGGTGAGGGGGTTCTCTTTAAGTGTATAGCTTGATAAACAGTATATCTGGGTAGCTAACCATGATGAAGAAACACTAATTCTATAAGACCCCTTGGAAATTAATCTATGCTGATCTAAATTAAGTCTATTTTTTATATGTCACAAATGTAATCATACAGTGTGTGATTTATTATATAAGTTTTACACACACACACACACACACACACACACCCCGTTTTTCTGGAGACACACGGTCTCATGTAATCCAGGCTGGCCTCAAACTCACTGTGTACCTGAAGTTGACCTTTATTTCCTGATTTTGCCTCTACCTCCCAAATACTAACATTCCTGGTGTGTGCCATCACACTTGGCTTTAAAATACTCTTTATGACTCTAAAAATAATGAATATTCCTTCTTCCAATGACAGCTTATAGCTGGAATACGTTAAGCTGCAGAGCTTTACTATACTTTACTGTGCCATAGACACTCTGGCATAGTTGATGTAACAACGTCATCAGTGTCTGAGGAAGGCTGGGGACCCAGCTGCTGTGAGTGAGACACAGCCCCGTGGATCCACCACCAGAGCTCTGCTATGAGGTTAGAACTGGGGGCTTTTGCTTTTTTTGTGTATGAAACCTCCCAAGATATTTCTTCCGGTCTTGATACTGAACTAGGTGTGTTTATCCTGAGCAGTTTAGTTTTTGTTGGTCAAGTTAGCTGTCCTGGTTTTTCCCTTTGTGGGGGTTATTAGAAAGCCTTAGAATTTCATTCTTTTTTGTTGTTGTTGTTTGTTTGTTTGTTTGTTTGTTTTTCGAGACAGCCCTGGCTGTCCTGGAACTCACTCTGTAGACCAGGCTGGCCTCGAACTCAGAAATCCGCCTGCCTCTGCCTCTGCCTCTGCCTCCCAAGTGCTGGGATTAGAGGCGTGCTCCACCACTGCCTGGTAGAATTTCATTCTTTCTTCCCATGGAGATGTGCATAAGGGATTTTCTGATTTGTAGTCTGCCTCCCCTTCTTCCCTCCCTCCTTCCTTCCCTCCCTAGCTTCCTACCCTTCACAGTGTTAGGGATGGAACCACAACCTCACGTTTGTTAAGCAAGTGTTCCACTCCTGAGCTGCACTCCCCACTGCAGATCTGTCTTTCTCTATTACTTTTATGCTAATTTTATACTAATTCCTCTTTTGTGTCCTCCTGCTACTTCTAGACTATATCTTCACAGCCTGTGGTTCTTATAAGCCACTTACCTTAATCAAGGCATAAAAGAAATCAATAAAGGTGCTACAGTATGCATAGAAGCATTTTAAAAATTGCCACTGGTCCACTACTCTGACTGAGAGATTATTGGAAAAAAAACCTGCAAAATAGGTAAATGAAGTACAACAGTCAGCGTATAGAGACGATTCTAGATTTAAAAACACAAACATCTAGAAAATTATTTCCATTAAAAAAAAAAAAAGGCCAGTCAGAAATTTGAATGTCATCCAAAAATAAATTCTCACCTTTCTGTACCAAAAGACCATTAAAAATGTAGGATTTACTGGCAGACACTGAGACCTGAGCCACTATTGTTGCAAAGTAATAGAAACAAAGCGGATGCAGTAAGGCTTGGGTACTTCCCAACACTGCTGGTCACACAATCCAGCCAGCAAGGCTAGAAAACTCATTTGTCACATGGGCACTAAATGACAAGAGAGACCTGAGAGTGTCAGAGAGACCATGGGTGTGATGTCTGCTGCCCAGCCTGTGGCAGTCACAGACATCAGAAGCCCCTCCCCTTTATGAACAGCCGAGGAAATAGATCAGGGAAAAGACTGCTCGCCTCTTTCTCCAACGGACTTTTTCCATTTTTTCTGAGATAGTCTCTCCACACAGCTTACGCTGGCCGTCTCCTGCTTCCATTTTCTGAGGGTTGCGATTATAGGTTTGTATCATTATGTCATATTCAGCTCATTCCCCCCCACACCCCCTTCAAAGCTCTCACTCTAACGTAGGCTGACCTTGAACTTACAGAGACTGTGTTATGATGCTTGGCCTCCATTTCTTTTAAACCATGTTTTTGTGTCACCTAGCAGAGGGCGTGCTGTGTTCTGCTTTATAGTAAGTAAATGATGCTTTATAAAATATGACCTGTAGAAGAGGCTGGGATGGGGAAAGGGAGAAGAAAAGATCCCTGCTGTGGCAGTGCACATCCCTGCTGTGGCAGTGCACATCCCTGCACGTGGGGGCCTGAGGCCAGTGGATCTCTGTGAGTTTGAGGTTAGCCTGGTCTATGTAGTAAGTACCAGGCTAGCCAGAGCTACACAGTGAGACCTTGTCTCAAAAAGGGGGTGCAGGATGGAGAGATGGCAGTTTAGAGCACTGTCGTTCTTCCAGGGGACCCGTGTTTAATTCCCAGTATACACATGACAGCTCACGACTGTCTGTAAGTCCAGTTGCAGGGCTTCTGACACCCTCACACAGACATACATGTAGGAAAAACACCAGTGCTCCTAAAATAAAAATAAAGAAGAAAGGAAAGAGAGCGGGAAAGGGGGAGGGTGGGTATAGAGAAAGGACTTCCAACGATTTCCTATAGAAGCACCCGGGAAATTGAATAATGTGTTTTCAGTTCTCAATTTGTAAATCTTGAATGGTAACTGAGATGACTCATTCTAAAACTTAAGGGAAAATGTCTGTGGAACTTTTTTTTTTCTGTAGAGAGCCGAATGGAATAAAGCCTTGATAGTTCCTGGAAAATGTGGAATTTGAGGGCAAGTCAGGGTTTTAATCCCAGTTCTGTTACTCTCCGATTTAAGACCTCACTTAAGGTAATTCCTTTCCAAGCCTCTGGTGGCTCGTGTGGGTCAGAGGTCATTGCTTGGTGTAGAGCCTTCCTTCTTACAGTGAGGTTAGTGAGTCTGTCACAAACAGGTGACTAAGTAGACGTCAAGTAGAGCTCAGCGAATGTTGGGCTCCCACTTCTTCCTCCTTGAAGTTTCCAGGCTGGACCAAATGGAGAAGGCTCAGGCAGGCCAGGGTGAATAGGTAGATTCCCTGACTGGCCCTGTGGACAGTGCTTCTTCAGGTTAGCCTATGCCAAACCTGTACCTGGCCGCAAGCATTTGCCAGGCCATCGCTGCCCAGCACCTGCTACTGGAAGCATGATCTCCAGCCACCCTCTTCCTTCATGATGTCAGCACTGAGGAGTCTTCCCATCCTTGCCATAGGGACATATTTGCATCGTGTTGGGAGGTAGCCCAGCAGTCAGAGACTTGCAGAGACTGTGCGCTGTTTGGTCTTAGGGCAGGAAAGGACAGGTATACCACAGCCTGTCATTACACTGCATGCTCTGGACTACATGCTGAGGACGGGAAGCACTGAAGGTCAGGAGCATGTGCAGTAATCTTAAGTTTTACCACAGTGGTTCATGCCTTTACCACCACTCAGGCAGGCAGATCTCTCTCTCTCTCTCTCTCTCTCTCTTTTTTTTTTTTTTTTTTTTTTTGGTTTTTTGAGACAGGGTTTCTCTGTGTAGCCCTGGCTGTCCTGGAACTCACTCTGTAGACCAGGCTGGCCTTGAACTCAGAAATCCACCTGTCTCTTCCTCCCGAGTGCTGGGATTAAAGGCGTGTGCCACCACCGCCTGGCAGGCAGGCGCATCTTTATGAGTTCAAGGCCAGCCTGATCCACATAAAATGAGATACAGGTCAGCCAAGGCTCCATAGTGAGAGTCTGAAACAAACAATAAAAGAAAAAAATTAAATCTCAGCTTTAACTTGCTATGGGTACTAGATTAGATAAAATGAATTTTTAATGATTAAAAACAAAGGAAAATTAAAAATTAGAAGGAACTGTATTACTTTTCTTGATGCTATGACAAAAAAAAAACTGTCAAAAGTAACTTAAGGAAATATGGTGGCTAACGTTGATTGTCAATGCAACACACTTTCAATTCATGAATTGCTTCTGTTGGCTTCCAGCAGCCATGTCTGTGGGAATTATCTTGCTTGCTGGTTGAAGTAGAAGGTGGGATCATCCTGATCAGATGAACCTGAGCTGTGTAAGGAAGGTAGATAAGCAAACCAGAAGACGGGAGCCAGGAGCCGCGGAGCCGGTAAACGGGGCTCCTCCGTGATCTCCGTTCCACTTCAGGCCTCCAGGTTCCTGCCATAGCTTCCCTGCGTGATGGACTGTGACCTGTTGCTTTTGGCCCTAGTGTTTATCACAGCAACAGGAAAGTAACTAGGGTGGGCAGGAAGGGTTTACTTTGGCTAATAGTTTGGAGACAGTCCTTCATGCTGGAGAAGCCATGGTGGCAAGGCCACGGAAGTCTTTGTAAGCTGGAGAAATGAACGCTGGGCACTCGCTTTCTCCTCTCCGTTCTTTTTGGGACCAGCACGTGAGATGGGGCCGTTTGGGTCTTTTCTCCTCAAACTTCTGGATACACTTTCATACCATTCTTAGGTATAATCGAGTCAAGTTGATCATGAAGATTAACCATTAAAATGAAGTTATAAATTTAAGCTTCAAAAATTTGAAGGTTTAGCTTCATCCTGTTTGGGAGTAGGTCTGGAACTCTTCCACATCACTCAGAGCTAAGGGGTCAGCCATCTTTTTTTTTTTTTTTTTTTTTAAATATTCTGGTTATAGTCTTGAAGACTCAATGCCTAAACTTAGTGGTGGAGTTTTCCCAGGGCCTCTGGCTGAGGTCTTCTCTTACATGGTCTCAACACAAGCAGTTGCCCTGAAGAGTAAAGGTCTCTCTGCTGAGATCCTCTTACAAAAACCTTTCTCCTCTCCTTTCCAACTTGTCTGCCAACCAGAGTTCACAGAAATGTGTGGCCTGCACACACACCCTCCTCATGTAGCCGCCTCATCCGGTGGCTTGGGTCCACGCTGCTGGGTCCACGATCAGCAGAAGGGAGTGGGGACCCGGAGGACTTTCTCCAGAACCAGAAACAAAGCCCAGCGCTCGATCTCAGTTCTCGGATCTCGTAGGAGAAGGGAGATGGGGATGGGAGGAGAGCCACGGTGAATGACTTTAAGCCATAGCAGTGACAAGTGTAACGAGGAAGATGAGGATGGTGAGGGCAAGGGCCCAAGGGGGGACTTTTACTCTCTCTTATTTTCATTCTAGTGACTTTTTTCTTGTCTATAAGTTTTATTTGATTTTGCTTCAACAATTTTAGATCCCTTTAAAATACTATATTAATTGCCTGCTTTTGTCAATTGTAAACAGGTTTATAATCTGATATTGTTGATTGCCACACCTTTTTTTTGTTTTTAACATTATGAAGGGCTTAGTTGTGTCCATTAACAAAAAAAGCTAGTAATATGCAGGCGGATGCTTGAAGCCAACCATTGGACTGAGCATGGGGTCCCCAATGGAGGAGTTAGAGAAAGGACTGAAGGAGCTGAAGGGGGTTTGCAACCCCATAGGAAGAACAACAATATCAACCAACCAGACCCTTCAGAGCTCCCAAGGACTAAACCACCAACCAAGGAGTACACATGGAGGGACCCATGGCTTCAGCCGCATATGTAGCAGAGGATGGCCTTGTTGGGCATCAGTGGGAGGAGAGGCCCTTGGTCCTGTGAAGGTTGGATGCCCCAGTGTAGGGGAATGCAGGGGTGGGGGTGGGGTGGGGGGAAGCCGGAGTGGGTGCGTGAGTGGGGGAACACCCTCATAGAAGCAGGGGAGGGGAGATGGAATAGGAGGTTTGGGGGGGGGGAGGCTTGAAACCGGGAAAGGGAGTAACATTTGAAATGTAAATAAAGAAAATATCCAATAAAAATATACAAAAATAAAAAAAATAAAAAAGAAAAAAAGCTAGTAATACTGCACTATTATAATACTGCATGCATGCATTGCAGCATTGCGAGCACTCTGGTATATTTTTCTAACGAAGTTGGCTGCAACTCCTTTTGAAGATTTTCCGTTTGTTTGCTTTTTGTTTTTCAAGAACAACTCACATAGACAGGGATTCTCTGCATAGCCTGACCTGTCCTGGGACTTGCTCTGCAGACCAGGCTGGCTTCAAATCCCCAGATCCACCCTCCTCTGTTGTCTTAGTCAGGGTTTCTACTCCTGCACAAACATCATGACCAAGATGCAAGTTGGGGAGGAAAGGGTTTATTGAGCTTACACCTCCATGCTGCTGTTCATCACCAGAGGAAGTCAGGACTGGAACTCAAGCAGGTCAGGAAGCAGGAGCTGATGCAGAGGCCATGGAGGGATGTAACTTACTGAGTTGCTTGCTTCTCCTAACTTGCTCAGCTGGCTTTCTTATAGAGCCCAAGACTACCAGCCCACAGATGGTACCACCCGCAAAGGGGCCCTCCCCCCTTGATCACTAACTGAGAAAACGCCTTACCGATGGATCTCATGGAGGCATTTTCTCAACTGAAGCTCCTTTCTCTGTGATAACTCCAGCTTGTGTCAAGTTGAAAACACAAAACCAGCCAGTACATCTGTCTTCTGAGTTCTGGGATTAAAGGCAGGTGCTGTAGCAGCATAAACTCTATTAGGTAAGAATTTGAGATAGGAAAGTGTCTTTTTTAAAAATCTAATTTGTATTTCAATTCTTCAGATATTTATTGAACTTTTGTACGTTCCAGGAACTATGACTGCATAGATAAAGTTTTCAGAAGTTTATCGGATGGCTTGTGACAGACATTCAGATCTGGTCGTGACAGCACATGTGTATAATCTCAGTGCTCAGGAGACAGACAGGTTGCTGCACATCTAAGGCCAGCTTTGCACATGTGGCATAAGGTTCCTCCCTACCCCCAGTATGTAAACCTGGCTGTCCTAGAACTCATCATGTAGCTTAAGCTGGCCTTGAATTCACAGAAATCTGCCTGCCTCTGCCTCCACCATGCCTGGCTGCAACCTTGTCTTAAAAGAAATAGCCGGGTATGTGGCATGGGCCTTTCATTGTAGCACTCAGTAGGCAGAGGTAGGTGGATCTCTGTGAGTTCCAAATCAGCTAGGGTGACATAGTCAGACCTTGTCTTGAATGAATGAATGAATGAATGACCTTCGCAACCCCAAACCACACCTCAGTGATTGACTCCAAGGGTAGAAACAGTGTCTAGCTTGACAGGGAGATGGACAACAGCTCAGTCATCTCAAGAAAAGATGTGATGGAGTTTGATGTTGTAAAGGAGAAAATGGAGATTACAGGTTTCAGACGTGATTCCCTGGCTCCATTCTGTCCTGACCATTTTAATTAAGAGATGCGGTATCAGTCCAGTATCTCAAAAGTGTTCTTGTAAGAAGGAAGTGCTTCATTTTTCCCATATTGCTGGGATTTGGGTATTGCACTAGCCCTGGAGAACAATATCAAGGGATCAGGAGACAAGTCAGCACTCTATTTCCTGAACACTTGTCAAATTCCAGGCCATGCAAATGTCCTCGGCATTGAGGGCACAGTATGGGTCATGAAATGTAAGAGTTTTTCCCCCTTTTGTAGACCCTGGGTTTCTGGTGAGGGAAGGCCAGGACATAACCATACCAGCGAACAAGGAAGAGTTTTAGATGGTAATGCATTCTGGGAAGAGGAATGTGGCAGTGGCCCAAAGAGACTGTGTGGAGGTACGAGGCTTCCCAAGAGGTGACATTTTGAAAACAGGTGTCTTAGTGGTACAGGATGTGATTAAGCTCCCGATGAATGTCAAGATTATAAGGTCTTTAGTGATCCAGAAAGAGGGAGCCTGGTAGAGATGTTAAGGAGAACACAGTTGCTGCTAGTTTTCAGCGTCCTTTCTGCCCTTCCTGCCGTCCTGGAAGCTTTCCCCTGTTACCTCTTGGCAGGAAGAGCCAGCCACTGCCTCTGAGCTCTCTCCTCAGGGCTATTCTGGACCTGGAGAGAGACCTATAGTGCATAAACCTGGATCCCAAAACAAGTACGGGTGGGGTCGGGTCCTTCCTCGACTACTGAAAGCCTGGCTGGAATTAACCTCTGCTCCCCAGTCCCTCATGGCATTTTTTTTTTTTAATTCCTCCATTAGAGCACTTACCAAGGTCTGCTTGCATCAGAGTTATTTCTGTCTGGGTTTGGCTTCCCCAAGAGATTGTGAATATCTAGAGTGATGGACTTAGGCATTGCCCCCCCCCCCCCAGCTCTCTGGTACAGAGATTTTTAACACTCTGTGAATTGTGTATATCTCTAAGAATGATGAAACTATAGGTCCTTTCTTCATACGTTTGTTCAGCCCTTAGATAGTTCCCATACTATGTTGGGACTTACTCAGTTTCCTGACCCCTATCCCGGAATCCTTAAACAGTAATCCTCCAAGTGTTTTCCCCAGTGCTCTGATACGCTCTCAGGAGCTGATTGATGAGAACTTTCTGCCAATTAACAACCCCCCACCCCCACCCCCTCAGTTGCAGAGGATGGAAATCAGGTGGTAGCAAAGAAGCTGGAAAGAGGGCCTCTGTGAAAGGGAACATGTAAACTGGATGTCCATCCAGTGGCAGTGCTGTTCAGAGCGGTCGCTATCCCCAAGCTTCGGGCTAGCCTTCTCTCACATCTTTGCTGGTTCATGCTGTGTTCTGCTGTTATCCCTTCTGCTTGCTTTTCACCCTTTGATCTCCTCTCTCTTGAGCCTTTTTTATTTCTGAATCAGCCCACCTCATCCACCTTGGAACTTGGTTGCAGTTAAGTTGTGTGAAGCTTGTCTTCTGGGTCTGTCCCTTCAGCTGCCTGAGATGCTCTGTTAGGGCAGTTCACAGCACTGTGTATAAACGTTTGCCAAGTACCTGAAGAGGCAGCCAGTCGCCTTAGATTTAAGTTCATGCTTCCTCCAAGGTTGCCACCATACCACCCACACCACCTGCTGTTGTGTGGTGGTCCCCAAGCTGGTCTTTAAACTCACTATGTTGAGTTGAGGATAAATAATCTTTTTTTTGTTTTGTTTTGTTTGTTTTGTTTTTGTTTTTCGAGACAGGGTTTCTCTGTGTAGCCCTGGCTGTCCTGGAACTTACTCTGTAGACCAGGCTGGCCTTGAACTCAGAAATCCGCCTGCCTCTGCCTCCCAAGTGCTGGGGTTAAAGGCGTGCGCCACCACTGCCCGGCTGAGGATAAATAATCTTAACCTTCTGATCCTCCTGCCTCTTTCTTCCTAAGTGCTGGGATTTCAAGCATGTGCACAGAACCAAGCATACAGGGCAAATCTGTACCAATTAAGCTACATCTGCAGCCTGGTCATGGGTTCTTAAATCCCCTCTGTCTCTTTGGATTGGTTTCACGGCACTGTCTCTAATACATCATACCTGTCCTTCATCCCCAAATCTTAGAAAGTGAAGTTTTTGAGATGACTGATGTCTGCATTTTTTTAATTCTAACCCCATGGCAGACATCCACAGTAGAAATCTTTCTGATTGAGTCTCTATGCAATCTGAGCCTCATGCTCAACACAGTTCACCAAGTGATTGCTATAAATTCATCTGACTTCATTAACTCTTTACATACAGTTGAGTCTGTTTGCCCGACATCATGGCTTTACCAATAAGGAACGAAAGCCTGCAAAACTTTAATTAAACTTGTGCAGAAGGCAGAACTGGGCTCCAAGCTCCTGAGAACCATTTCAACTGCTCATTTGTTTTCCTTTATCTGCTAATGCTTTCTTTTACCTCTTAAGTCAGTGGTTCTTAACCTACCAGTTGCAACCCCTTTGGCCACCGAACAACCCTTTCACAGGAAAACACAGATATTTACATTATAATTCATAACAGTATCAAAATTACGTTATGAAGTAGCAATGAAAATAATGTTATGGACGTGGGTCACCAAAGCACGAGGAACTGTGTTAAAGGTCACAGTGTGAGGAAGGTTGAGAAGCGCTGCCTTAGGTGATATTTTGTTTTCTTAGTGCTGTGTATAGAACCCAGTAGTACATCTTGTATGCTAGGCAGGTACTCTACCATTGAGCAATGTGTCAGCCCGTGTTTATCTTTTCTTACCTGTGGGGTAGCTGACGTCATTGCCACTTAGTTGTGGGTGGATCATGTTCCCAATTCGACAACTGCTGTTAGTGGTAGTCTGTGGCTTTGCTGAAATTTCTCTTTTGACACCTGCTTTGATATTAGTGGTAGAGAGCAGCCTCAAAGATGTTCTTGTTGATGTTGAAGTCTCACATTGCAAGGGGCAGGTCAAGGCTTGACATTCTTCATCCAACAGATTGCTTTTCGTTCGGCTCCCATCCCAAAAACAAAGCTCCTCCTCTCCTCCTTTGAAACTTTTTTTTTAAACCATTATTTTGTGTGCATGTCTGTGGTGTGTGTGTGTCTGTCTGTCTGTCTGTGTAGTATGTGTGTGTGCATCTGTGTGGTATGTGTGTGTCTGAGTGTGTGTGCCCATTTGTCACAGCACACATGTAGAGATCAGAGGACAACTTATGTGAGTTGGTTATCTCCACCATGTGGGTCCCGGGGATTAAATTTAGGTCATTGGTCTTGGTGGCAGATGCTTTTGTCTGCTGAGCCCTGTCACTGGCTCCTAAACTGGGGCCTTTAATGGAAGCTGTGTGCTTTTACCTCACGTCACTGCAGTGGATCCTGGAGTCTGATGCAAGCAGCAACTAAGATAGGACTTATATTCAGAACTGATTAAAAATAAAAAAGAAAAAGAAAAAGACCTGGCCTGGTAATCTTCACCTGTTATTCTAGCTACTAGAGAAAATGAGGCAGAAAAATTGCAAGTTCAAGGCTTGCCTGGGTGCAAAATGAGTCCAAGGCCAACCTTGTTAACTTAAGGAGACCCTGTACCAAAATAAAGGCTAAAAAGAAAAAAAGAAAGAAAGAAAAGAAAAGAAAAGAGGCTGTGGGTGTAGCTCAGTGGTTAAGCCCTCAATTGGCATCGTGGGAGGCCCTAGGCTCACTCCCCAGTACTGTCCCCTCCCCATAAAAAAAGATAAAAGGGGTGGGCAGAAAAACATAAACCTTTTCTCTTTTGAGTACATAGTGGATCAGGGGTGTGACTTTCAGTCCTGCTCTAATGTGAAATGGCTGGCTGTCTTTCAGTGAGTCAGTTCTGCTCTTCGATGTCTGGGGCTCAGTCTTTGTCAACACAGAGCCCTGACTGTGATTCCTGGTCTTATCTAACTCTGACATTGTCTTCAGAGAAATAGTATTTGCCTCAGCTTTCAGGATCCCGAGTTGATTGTGGCCAGAGAAAGATTAGCAAAAAAGAGGCTAGGGAAGATGCCTGGGTCCAAATCCTGGCTCCTTACAATCACGAGCTGTGTTAACTTGCCTTACCCAGGTGAGATGGGAGGCTGGGCTGAGGCACACTTCTATCCCTGAGATGGCTGCTGTCTTCCACCTCCCCCTTTCCCACTGAAGAAGGAAAGCTTGACCCTGGGCAGGTGGAGTCTGTGGGGAAGGCTTAAGGCTGGATGATGATGTGGGGCACTTCAGCTGAAGAAGCTCAGTAACTTTTAGGGGGCATTTCCCTAAGCCCTGGTCACCGTTGTCTTCAATCTCTAAGTCCTCCCCTAAACTTCTGAGCTACAGACTGGACTGGACTGGCCCTACCTTAGGGCCTCACCCTCCTTTCCTCCTGCCTGCTGGGCAGCCACCACATAAACACTGCAGTGTGCTTAGCTCAGGAGTGGGAAGACTTCTGTTCAGGGACTGGCTGAGGAATTGCCCACTAATTTTGGCAGTTCCTGCCACAAGCTTGACCAGACCATCAGAAGTGAAGAAATTAGAAGTAGGAGTTAGTGAGTCATGGGCAAAGCTATGGGGAGGAAGCCCTTGGCAGAGGTGCCCATTCAGGGGGCCAGTTTTCCTTGCAGCTGATGGGGAGCAGCAGTCCTGGATCCGTCCTTCCAGGCTTGCTCACTTAGGTAGCTGTTCTGACGAGCATCCCTGTGGTGGTCTGTTAATGGTAATAATGACCCTGACTGCTCGTGTCAGGCTTTCTTTTAAAGTCCCTAGAGTTCAGGCTAGGGCTGAGCGTGTCATTCATGGACGCAGGTGGTGGGGAAGAGCCACAACAAAACTGTCAAACTCCTGGTGGCCCGTTTCTCTTGTGTTTCTGTAGGGTGCAGCTAGAGGGTGACCTCGGTGGGAGGGAGGGTGGGATTGCTTTTTGTGCCTTTTCCTAACCCCTTGTTGTCCTGGGGCAGGGCAGACAGGCTCCCAGTCATTACCTCACCACAGGGCCCTGTTTGCCAGAGTTGAGAGGAGGAACTGCCTGGGTGGAGCACTCCAGGCTAATTTTAGACTTGGAGACTCCCAGGCAGCTGGCTGGGACAACTGGGATCTGTCTCCCTGCAAGGAGCTGTGCATGTGGCTCTACAGGTCTGCTTGAGGGTAGGGGGTCAGGGTGGGGCACATTCCTGCTTCAGCCTCACTTCAGGGAAAGCCCGGACGTAGGTTTCTGTGCACCAAGGGCCCAGGAACTGCTAATTTTTACAACTTGTTTTTCCTTGTGTTAAGATAGTTCCAGCCAGCAGGGCAGTGGTGGCGCATGCCTTTAATTCCAGCACTTGGGAGGCAGAGGCAGGCAGATTTCTGAGTTCGAGGCCAGCCTGGTCTACAGAGTGAGTTCCAGGACAGCCAGGGATATACAAAGAAACCCTGTCTCAAAAAACAAACAAACAAAAAAAGATATAGGACCAAAACTCCGAAAGCAAGCAGGAGGGGATGTTAGAGCGCCTATTCAGCCTCCCCCTGATTGCCTAGCTAATTATCTATTTTTATACTTTTCAATCTTTTTCCTATTGGCACACATATAGTAAATGAAAAAAAAAAAAAAAGATTGAGTCACCCGTGGGGATAAAGAGGTGAGGGTCCCTGTTGGATACAGCCAGCTCCTTGTTTCTGTTTCCCCGGGTCCCAGGATTGATTCCATGGTCCTTTCATTACCCATCTGAAGGCCACCAGTGACTTGGGCATGCTGGTGGTGGTATTTTCTGGTATTGTCTCCCCAACTCCCATCCCAGGAAACACTGGAAGGGAAGCCAGAAAGCTGGAGCCCCTCTGTTTTTACAAACAAAAAAGCTGATGAGAACTTTGTCTAAGGTCAGATAGTTATGAAGTCAAAAAGCAGAGGGTAGGGAGATGGCTCAGTGGTTAAAAGCACAGGCTGCTCCTCTAGAGAACCCTGGTTCAATTCCCAGCACACACATGACAGCTCACAACTGTCTAACTCCAGTTCCAGGGGACCCATCCCATCAGACATGCATGTGCTGCACATAACTGTGCATGCAGGCAAAATACCCATATGCATAAAAATAAATAAAATTTTAAAAAAGTCAAAAGGACATTCTGAGCCAAGCCTGGTGGTGCTTGCCTGTGATCCCAGCACTCTGGAGGCCAAGGTAAAAAGATTATGGGTTAGGGGTTGGTGCAGGCTACACATATAGTGGGGTGTTTCAGAAAAAAAAGAGGGAAAAGCTGCATCTGGTTCTGGTTCTGATCAGCTATCCTCACCTTCATTTACGCAAATTTATTAATTTATTTAGAGGTGTGTGTGGGTCTCAGTGTTTATCCTGGTGGCTTCAAAGTTCTGAGCTCAAGCCAAACTCCTGTTGTAGTCACCCAAGTACTTGGGACTACAGGTCTGCCACACATAGTGTGTGCACATAAAGTTTATTACTCTGGTTACAAAGATCAAAAATAGATGCTGGGATTGCAGCTCAGTGGCCAGGTGCTGGCCCAGCATATACAAAGCTCTGAGTTGATCTCCAGCACTGCAGACAACAAAAATCCTCCAGAAAGCAGAGGTGGGGTCTTGGGGTGGGGGGGTCAGTTTCTAGGATGAGAGATGGGAATTTGAAGAGATGCCAAAAAAGGTTATAAAGGAATTTTGCCTGGTTCATAAGCAGAGGTGTGGGAACCCAGGTGTAATCTTGTCAGCCGACTCTCTGTTCCTTCTGATGTCTTTACTTTCGAATGTAATGGAAAGTCTGAGGAAGTTTACAGGTTGGAGAAAATGGTCTGGTTAGGTTAGGAGGAGAAACCTAAGAAGAAATCATAAGTAGGGGGCTGGAGAGATAGCTCAGCGTTTAAGAACACTGGCTGCTCTTCCAGAGGATCTGGGTTCAGTAACTAACACACACCTGGCAACTCAAAACTGTCTGTACTTCCAGTTTAAGGGATCTGACACCCTCAAAGACATACATTCAGGCAAAGCACCAATGTACATAAAATAAAAAAAAATATATAAAATATCTTTAAAAATAAGTAAATTAGTAGGCAGAGCTGTAATAAGAGTCCACCTCATGCTTGACACATGATCTCAATGGCCCTGTGGGGGCAGAAACCTTTCTAGTCCCAGTTTACAGAGGGTAAAACTGAAGCTCACAGAGATCCCTCACCTTAATCTAGGTGTCATGATGAATCACACGTGCAGTCAGGTGTGAATGCCTGACAGGAGGGAGAAGATGTGACATATGCAGTGGGCTGGTTGGGAGCCCTCTGGGAGGGAGGGAGGAGGAGAACCTGTCCTCACCTCCCTAGGCTTGTTCCTCAGCTTATAAAAGAGAGCTGCGTTTTATTTGTCAATAAATTTTTAAAAGTTATTCCTGGCATCAGAAATGATCCAAGGGCCTGGCAGTGGTGGCGCACGCCTTTAATCCCAGCACTTGGGAGGCGGAGACAGGTGGATTTCTGAGTTCGAGGCCAGCCTGCTCTACAGAGTGAGTTCCAGGACAGCCAGGGCTACACAGAGAAACCCTGTCTCGGGAAAAAAAAAAAAGAAGGAGAAGGAGAAGAAAAAGAAGAAAAATGATACAAGGAAGAAGAGAGAAGGGCGGACTTTTTAAAGGGTTGGTTCTGTGTCTGGGAAACATAAGGTAAAGAAGGAATGTTCTGCCCTGGACAACTGCCAACCGAGGTGCCCGTGCCAGTTTGCCTGCCTTAGGAGAAGTCCTTTTGAGAGAAGAAAGAGATGGGACACAAAGTTGAATCTACATCAAGGCAGAGCATTGGAGAACAAGAGAAAAACTTTTACTTTTCTTATTTGATTTAACAGATAAATTAGGAACAATAATGTATTTGTACTTCTCATGCACTCTTGTGCCTCTGCATGCTTATACCTAAATAAAATGAATGTCAGCCCTGATACAAGGGGTGGAGAGGGGGAACTGGAGGTATTCTGGTAGTCTAAAGTGTAATTATAGAGTTCAGTATTGTTCCAAAGTGGATATGGATTCATTGTGAATGAGTTTTGCAAATAGCAAAAAAGGAAAGACATATAAGCCAGACGTGGTGACCCAGGTGTGTGATGCCAGCACTTAGGAGACAAAGGCAAGCGAGGACTACTGTAGGCTTGAAGCCAGTCTGGTCTACATAGCAAGACCCTGTATCAGTCAAAAAGGGGGTAGAGATATATGGCTTTGTCAGTAAAGTGTCCTTTGCATAAGGACTCGAGCTCTGATCTTCAGCACCCATATAAGAGCTGGCCAGTGGCCCTCATGTATAACCCCAACACTGTGCAGATGGACATAGGAGACTCCCTGCAGCTCATTAACTAGATAGCCTTGTTGAATCATTTGGTGAGAGACTCTGTCTCAAAAAATATGGAAGGTAACTGATTCAGCCTCTGGTCTAGAGAGGAAGAAATAATCCAAGTTGCAAAAGGGGCTGGGGGTGGTGCACATGCTTCTAGTTGTAACTTGAGATAGAGGCTCATGGTGTGTGCTAATATTGGTTACCTAGTGGGTTTCAGGCTGGGGGTGGGGGAGAGAATAATAGTAACAGGAAAAGACCTATGTACCTACAGAGAGAGTAAAGAAAAAATACCACATTAATGTTGGCAAAAGCAGCCATAGCTGCATTAATTTCAGACAGAGCAGACTGCCAGGTAAAGAGACTTATCAAGGGTAAAGAGGAATATTACCCAGTGACAAAGAGCCAAGTATTTCTAGAAGACAGAACAATCTTTAAGGTCTGTGTGCTTACTAATCGTGTCAAAATACATGAATCAGAAACTGATAAAACTTCCAAGGGGAGATCAATGGGCCTGTTGTTATAGTTGGAAACTTAACCCCCCTTTCAGAAGTGCACCCATCTTTCTAGCAGGCAGAAAATCAGTGAAGACATAGTTGAACTCAGCAGCACTGTCCATCAATTGGATATAATTGGCAGCTGTCCATCAACTGGATATGATTGACAGCTTCAGGATGTATCTTCCCGAGACCACACAGCACACATTCCTCTCAGGCTCACGTGGAACATTTATCAGGATAAATTGCATTCTGAGCTATAATGTACACTGTAATAATGATTTATGAGGCTAGAATCATACATAATACCTACTCAGGCCGTGGAGAATTAGACATTGAAAGTGTAGGTAAGAGAAGATCTGGCACCGGTACCCTGGGCTTCCACCACCGTCAGAAGCTGGACAGTATAGCACAAATCGAGTTCCAGGAAAGCAGAAGGAAGACTGAAGGCTGGAGTAGAAATCAGTGAAACTGAACACAGGAAATTAAGAGAAAGTCAACAACCCCAAAGCTTGTCCTTTGAAAATGTCAATCAAGTAGGTAAGCCTCTACCTCAGGCTCACTGAGAAAAAAGAGAGATGACAGATTCCTGATGTTAGAAGTCAGAGAGGGTTGACATAAGTCTAATGGCATTGGGGGGCACTGAGCGAGGACTCGGCATGTGGCTCAGTGGAGAAGTGCTTGCTATACAAGCAGGAACACCTGAATAGGGACCCCCAGCACCCCCACATCTGTAGACTCCAGTGTTGAGGGGAGAGGTGACAGGTGTGTGGCTCACCAGCCCGCGGTAGGGAGAGTCTGTGGGGCCAGCTAATAGACCTGAAATGGCAAGCTTCAAGTTCAGTGAGCAACCCTGTCTCAAAAAATAAGATGGCAGTTGAAAGATGGTTCAGCCATTCAAAGCACCTGCTGCTCTTCCAGAAGACCCAAGTTCAGTTCCCAGCTCCCACATCAAGAGACTGACGACTGCCTGTCACCTCCACGTGCACTGTACACATGTGCGTATACCCAGATATAGAGACACAAATATACATAACTACATTTTTTGTTTTGAGATAGGGTCTCTTTACATAGCCCTGGCTGCCCTGGAACTCACTGTATAGTCTAAGCTGGCCTCACAGAGATCTGCCTGGCTCCTGAGCGCTGGGATTAAAGGTGTGTACCACCATCCCCAACAATAAAGTAAATCTTTCAGAAAGAATTTGAACAGTTCTATACCCATAATATCTGAAAGACAGACTCTGCTAGTACACGAGAAGAACTAGACCATCTGAATAGCCTTCTGTCTGTTAAAGGCATTGAGCCAATAGCCTCGGACAAAACCACCAGCCGAGGTTTGTGGTAAGTACTACCAACCCTTTAGGGAGGATACAGCTAATTCTCCACATTTTCTTCCAGAAAACAGAAGCAGAGGGTTGCTTCTTGCTCCCTCTGCTCTCTCTGTGCACACTAATCTCTAGACCAAGACATTACACAAGAACACAAGTGAGGAGAAAAATCTAATAACTCTACAGCTAATATCACGTGTAGCAGTGTGAAGGGCAAAGGTTTCCCTAACATCGAGAACTTTAAAGTTTAAAAACCTCCTTCCTTAGCCCTTTGTCCCAGAAGTCACACTTAATGGGATAAGACAAGAAAAGGAAGTAGCAGGTATAATGATTGGCAAGGAAGAAATAAATGTTCAGTGTTCACAAAACCCCTGACAGCTGCCGTAGGAAGTCCGAAGGAGTCCCGGAAACCACTAAGGCTAGCAAGGCTACAGAGCACACATTCATGTGACTGCCAATCACACTGTTTTTTGAGAGAGTGTTACTTTATGTAGCCTTGGCTGGCCTCGAACTTAGAGAGCTCTACCCACGTCTGCCTTCCAAGTGCTGGGATTAAAAGCGTGTACCAGCGTGACCGGCTGCGGCTTTCTAAATATTTACTCAACAATGAACAAGTGCAATTTGAGATTGAAAAACATGTTAAAGTTTAGATTATCACTTGTCTAGAATGAAATATCCAAGTATAAACACAGAGAATGCATGTGAGACCCATATGAGGAAAATGGCGGAAGGGTGGGAAAAGGAAGTAAATGGATTTTCTGTCTGTAGACAAAATAAGCCAACGTCATGCCTCTCCTCGTTCTGTCCAGCCTTAAAAATCTTGCCTGTTTTACCTTCACAATGACGTGTTAATTTGAAATCTCTATGCCCCCTTTGTCTTGTCTGTCTGTCTGGCCTAGTTCATACTCGATAAGTGCTCTGCCCCTGGGATATATACTCACCCCTGTCTCATTTTTATTTTCAAGTAGGGCCTCACTAAATTGCCCAGGTGGTTCCTTGAATTTGTGAATCCTTTTGGCTCACCACACACATAGCTGAGATATAGGTTGATTCCGGCAGAATCTCAATACTTTCTTGTCTGGGCCACCATAACTCCTTAAATGTTCTACCCCACCCCCCACCCCCTTATGTCCTCAGGACCATTTTCTTTTCTTTTCTATTTTTTGATCTCTGTTTTTATTTTATGTGTGAATGTTTTGTCTGCATGTACATCTGTGTACCATTAGCATGCCTGGTGCCTGTGGAGGTCAGAAGGGGGCATCAGATCCCCTGGAACTACAGATAGTTGTGAACCACCATGTGTATGCTGAGAATCAAACCCAGGTCCTGTGGAAGAGAAAGCTGTGCTCCTAACCACTGAGCCATCCCTCAAGCTGCTGCTTGTGTTGCTGAGGCAATGTAAAGTCTGACTCTGGCTTCAGAGGTTCGGCACACCTACTGCTGCTGCTGTTGAGGGTGCTCCTGCTGAGGGTGCTCCTGCTGGTGCAACACCTAAGCATACTGTGGGTGCACATGTCAAATCCGTACACTAAAGCATGGCATCCATGGTGGCCGACTCTCTAATATAATTGCTGTGTCTTGAGAGAATTTTTCTGAGATATGGGTTTCTCCATGCCAGAGGCTCTGGGTAGTGCTAGAAGCAGGGGCATTGGAAAAGGAGGATAGAAGATCCACAGAGCCGCCATTTTGAGAAGCACCAGCTGTTCTGAGAAGCAAACTGTTAAGAATACCAGAGTGGAATACAGGGTATCTGAGGACAGTAGTGGGGGAGTCAGTACGTGGGCGGGCTGACCTTGTGGTTGAATTGTCCAGTCCCCAATTAAAGCAGTGTCAGGTGAGTCTGCTGCACGGTGCAGGCAGGGTGAAAAACTGACTTCTTTGACTGGGAACTAGGAAGGAAATCAGGGGATCCAAAGGGCACCAGAGTTTTGGTTGGCTTCTGGCTCTGTGTAGCATAAACACATGTATCATAGTGGGGAATAACTAGCCTTTGTGGGGTGCCTTTTATGCCTTTACCTGGTAGGCTTTATTTTTTTCTCTTATAGGTTAAGTAAACTGATGCTGAGAAAGGGTAAGTCCCAGGATTCATAGTCATGCTGAGGACGTTCTGCCTGACCTGAGAATCCTAATTTTCTGTTGGACTTCCTTCCTGAGATGGCTTGTGTTGGAACTTACCTGGGGAGGTCTTTTCCATTGTTCTTTTGAGGTTTCCTTCTGAAACTCTAGCATCTCCCTGAGTCCCCAGTCACTTGACTTTCTTGTTTTGTTTTGTTATTTTGAGACAGGGTTTCATATAACCCAGGCTGGCTTCCAGTTTACTATGTAGCCAAGGGTGACTTGATCCTCTCGCCTGTATGTCCAGAGTGCCAGGATCAGAAGCATTGTGTTTGATTCAACGTGTTGTGGTCATTCATTGTGCTGGAGATTCAACTTGGGGCCACTGCATTGCTAAGCCAGAAACTAAGCTACAGCCTCAGACTGCCTTTTGGTAGCTTTATTTTGTTATGTGTTTTTGAGGCAGGATCTCACTCTGTAGCTAGACTGGCCTGGAACACTGTATCTTGGCTGTTCTCCTATTTGTAGTAATCCTCCTGCCTCAGCATACGGAGTGCTGGGATCCCAGGTCTGAGCTTGCTTCTATTTTCGGCACAGCAAGTACCCACTGAGATTCCAGGCCCTAGCTCAGGGCCATGGCACAGCTGTGCACGTCTAGTATGCTATGCATCCCTCTTCCCAGGGGGTGGGTTTCACCTGCCAAGCAGCATGTCTGTACAGATGGCCCGGTGACACTCCTGGGGTAGGTTGCCCGAGTGTGCTGGAGCACTCAGGGTGGTCTTGCTCTTGTGTAGGATTCTTCTCATATTTAGAGAGGCCATCTATGTGAAATAATTGGGAATCTGCCACTCACTGCCTTCCCTTCAGTTCTTAAGAGGTGGCAGGTTGCTGAGCCGGGCAACCTGTTTGATCGCACATGTTGGAAGGACAGCTGACTCCCACAAGCTGTGGCCTCTAACCTTCTCACACATCGTAGTGCATACTCTCCCAGTGATAATAAATGAAAATGTAAAAGAGTAAATGAGTGAGCAAGGAACAGACACTGCTTGGCCTCAGCCCCTCTTTTATAGTTAGTCGGTTATTCGCATGGTTTTCTTCTTCGCCCTACTTCTCAAGAGCAAGTAGAGCTTGGTAGTTTTGTGTGGTGTTTTCCGGCTATTAAATGTTGCCTAAGATCCTCTAAAGCACGGTGAGTTCTAAGGAGACTGTAGCTCTTAAGTTAAGGTTCTGCTGTCTAGCAGGTGTATATAAACTTTGAGGAGAAACAATTTTAAAAAGTTATTCTCTAGGGGCTAGAGAGATGAGGGCTCAGTGGGAATGTGCTTACTATTCGTGGTGGTTTGAACGAGAATGGCCCCCATTGGCTCGTGCATTTAGACACTGGGTTCCAGCTGGTGGCACTGTTTTGGAAGGTCTAGGAAGTACAGCCTTGCTGGAGGAAGCCTATCACTGGAAGCTGCCTTTCAGGGTTTAAAGCCCCAACTCATTCCTTCTGCTCATTTTCTCTGTTTTGTGCTGTCAGCATCCTGTTCCATCCTGCTATGCCTGCCTGCTGAACTCTAACCCTCGGGAACTATCATTGAAAGGAAACTCTTCAATAAGTTGCCCTGGTCACAGTGTTTTATCACATGTGTGTTTATAACTAGTATACTGTGTAAAACAAAGACTTGAATTTGGATCCCTAGCACCCATGCAAAGAGCTAGACATGGTGATGCCTGCCTGTAATCCCAATGCTGGTGTGGCATGTGCGGGGGGGGGGGGGGGGGGGGGGGGGGGGGGGGGGGAAGACATGTGGATCCCAGGGGCTTGCTAGCATCCAGTCTCCAAGACTGAGGTGGAGACCAATAGATAAGGACACCCTATAACGACCTGTATCCCCCGTGTGTGTGTGTGTGTGTGTGTGTGTGTGTGTGTGCCTAGACATACCTACATAGGCATAGACCACCCCTACGTGCACTCACACCATAGCATTCTCTTGCCAGAGGTGCACAAAAGCTCCATCGAGCAGGCTACTTACCAGGTTTATGGAAGAAAATGCATCTAAGGTTTTGACAACTTAAACAGTGCATGTGCCCCACATGGTGGTTCCTACCATGTCGTTTAGGTGAATCAGGGCTGCCTATAGAAGCTCTGCTGTTGGTAGTGAGAAGGGAACGTATTGATTGGCTAGGACAGAATGACAGTGGTAGGTGTGTAAGGACAGAGTGACAGCGGTAGGTGTGTATGCTGTAGGTGCGGATACCAAAGTGGTCACATTATTCATGCTACCCAGTTGATGGACGGTCTGTGGTTGCTTTGAATTTCCTTGCTGCCCATCCCTGGATCCTCAGGCCTTTATACCAACCCAAAGTACTGCCTGGTCATCAGTGGGGCTTTGGGACAATACTTCATAGTTGGGGTAACCTCTGTTTTCAGGGGTCACTGTCCCTGCTGTCTATGATGCTGGGTAGGTACTTTGAGCTTAGTCCTGGATTAAACTGTGTGGCAGGCCTGACTGGACAGAGTATTTCTTAACAAGTCACTTAAGCTAGGAAGCTTCATTTTCTTCATTCTTTTTCAAAAAGATTTATCTATTTATGTATTTTTTTTTCTGAATGTAGATCTGTACAACAGAAGATAGCATCAGATCCCAACGGACTATCATTATAGATGGTTGTGAGCCACCATGTAGGTGCTGGGATTTGAACTCAGGACCTTTGGAAGAGCAGCCAGTGCTCTTAACCATTGAGATGGCTCTCCAGTCTCTTCATCCTTAAATTAGGGTTCAATGTTGCTAGTATTTGAAGGGTAGTTGTGAAGAGGATGTGCAGATATGATTATTTGTACACCTTGATCGAGAAAACATCATCCACTTGTATAGAGGGATTGACCCCAGGGTCTTGTGCATGCTCACCATGGTGCGCTATACATCCCCGCCCCGTCTTTTATGCAAAGTCTTTGAGAAGTTTGGATCAGAGAACTATGGGATGAGGGTTGAACAGTGACATGATCTATTGCTTCCCAAAAGTTGTTGGCGTCCAGCTAGCTGCTAGTGAACCACCAAGGGAGCCTGAGGAATCCTGGTTCAGCAGCTCTCTGTGGGGCCCAGCAATCATTGTTACAAATCACATTTTGGTGATCTTGATTGACAAGTGAATCTGGGAGCTAGCCTGTTCGGTCAGAGGCAGAGATGTCCTCTGAAGCCACCTCTTGCCTTTTCACTTAGAATATGCTACGAGCAGTATGGTCCTTCCAGCAGGAACTCAGTGTATAGGAGGGACTGGTGGACTAATGAGTGCTTCTGAGCCAGCTGGGAAGGCCCCACCCTCCGGAGACCTGTCCTATGCCCTAGGTGAAGTCCAGGTCCTCCTAAGGCTAAGAGCAAAGGGTAGAGGAAACTATGCCTGGGCATCTTGTTGGGCTTTACAATAGACTGGATGGGTGTGGATTGGGTTTTCTGATCAGGAGGGTGAGATCTGCTATAGGCAGGTTAGCTTGCCTATCACGTTCCTTAGGACATAGACCCAGTAGTTGGCTGTCCTGTGCCTGTCACCTGTTGACAGGGCTTTCTGGGTCCTAAGCTAAGCTTCCAGCTCCTCCTGCCCTTTTGGCTGTCAGGTGCTCTAACTTGGTGCAGTTGTCATTGGTGAGCCCTCTTCTGCCTGCCAGCCATGTTCAGCATTTTCTTACATACTCAGGGGTCTCCCGTGAAAGCAAAGTATTCGATTACAACCATAGGTAACAAACACTCTAGGTATTACATCCCAAATGATAAGGACATCGATGTTGGGGGGATAGTGCTGAGAGACATGGGAAGAAGAGCGTCGGCACACACCTGTAATCCCAGGATTTGGAAGGCTGATGCACAGGGATCTCCGTGAGTTTAACTCCAGATTGGACTATATATCTAGTTTCGGGCTAGTGAGCCCCTATCTTGAAAGACAGAGGGAAGGGGGCATATGAAAAGAGAGGAAACAGGTAAGGGGAAAAGACTGGGGTGACAGGGCCAACAAGGGTATATAAGGCAAGTGAAGTCACATTTGGACAGACGGCCTGGGGGCTGTGGCTTAGTAGTGAGCAGATTGCTTGTCTAATGTGTGCAAGGCCCTAGGTGAAGTTCTCAAATAAGAGCTGGATGACAGTGAGGAAATGAGTATGCAGATGTGCAGATGATCCCTGTCATTGTTACATTGTGGCATTGATGCCCTTGTGACACAGCATCACGCCCTGCGTGGTTAAACAAGTTCCTGGATAGGAAACCTTACCAAGATGAGATACAGTGTTTCAACAGACGCAGTAAGGTAGAAAGTTTCGGCCTTGCGTTTCCAGCCAAGGTTTCCCAGAAGTGAGATCCCAGGGATTGTGGGGCGTTGTGCAGTGACTCACCTGACCACAGGCTTCCCTGGTTTACAGCCCGAATACCTGTTCTTCTCACCTACACATCTCTCACCACTTAGCAGCCACACCCTACGGTCTCCCAGGCCTCAGCTCTCTCCACCACCAGGCAAGGGCTGTCACTTACACCCTCTTCCCACTGGCCCCCCCTTCTTGCTGGTGCATCTGCTAGGAGCCAGAGTTTTCTGAGATCAGCTGACAGATCCTCCCTGGGCTCTTGTACAAAGCCCGTTTCCTGTCTTGTGTCTCAGATTTCTGACCTATAAAGTGAACCTCGGGCTTACTGCTTTCAGTGTAGAGCTGTGAATGAGGTCTTTTGGGAAGTGTTTCTTGCCAGATAAAAGATGCCACAGTGAGAGCCACACCATCCTCGCTCTCCCCCTCCCCTCCCCCTCCCCTTCCCCCTCCCCCTTCCCCTCCCCCTGTCCTCCTGCCCTCCTGCCCCAACCCCGCCTCTCCATTCTGACTATTTACTATACAGATAAGATAGTCATTTGGTCTTGGAACCCTTGATGACCCCACTTTCCAGACCCACTGACCTCGTACAGTCTTTAGCTCACCCACCCATACCCCACTAGAAGCTACTGAGCACCTCCTTTCACCCCTGAAGAAGCATAAGTGTACTGAGGGAAAAGAAAATTGAGGCTGGGGCGTAGCTTGGTGGTAGAGCACTGTTGTGGATGCTCAAGGCCCTGAGTTCTGTCCTCCACAGCACGGAAAGAGAAAAGGAAACCCAAGATTATAGACTAGGGTTTAAGTCATATATAAACTCACTCATCCCTGTATCCTCATGACTATGTGCTTATGTGTCTGTTTTCTGTTATTTGAGATCAAGATCTGTTTGTCTCCTCTGTCTTCATTGGTGTGTAACTGCATGACACACAGCAGACAATTGATTAACTACTGATTAAAAGAAGGAATGAGTGGAGGAGTAAACCATGGGACTTGCAGTAGCTTTTGGGTCTCTGCTCTGGGGAATACTTGGGTGGAGTAAGGAACATTGTCTCTTTTTAAGTTCTTTTATCTTAAAGCTGGCCTCCCTGTCACTGGGTCTTTTCATGTCAGTGAGAAAGTGACAGTAAATGGCATCAGCAAGGCAGAGTCAAGCATAGTGAGCCTCTGAGGGCTTGTTGGATCCGCTTCTAAAGGAACTAACTCCCTGTCCATTGCTCTGTTATGGTTAAATGATCCTGCTGCTCATTGAGGGAGGGAGGAGTGGTGGCTAGGTAGCTCAGAGAGCTTAGGGTTTGTCTGGGGAGAGGAGCCAAGCTCTACCTAGCTGAGCTGAAGTGGAGATGCTGAGCCTAGGGGCAGGCCCTGGGGACAGTACGTTAGGAAGGTCTGAGAAGGGAGCCCAGGGGAGGATGGGCAGTGTGAGAGGAGTGAATGAATGAGTCCTGGGCCAGCTTCTCTGGGTATGCACGGGATCCTTGGCTGTGTGGCCTCATCAGCTCTCTCTTCCCCAGGTCTCCACTGATCAGATTGTGATCCTATTCACCTCAGTGGTTCTTCTTGGCAAGATTTCCCGTTCCTTTTGGTAGTTGCTTGTTGGGCCCAGTTTTCAGCCCGGAACACCTAAGCTCAGAAAGAGGGCGTGAGCCTCAGAAGTGGCAAAGCCCAGAGTCAGAGAAGGTTCACCGTGGTGCCAGTGGCCATTCTGAGTCAGGATTCTTTCTCTGGGGCATCAGGCAACCTCATCAGGCCACTCAGAGATAATCTTCAGGTGTTGCCCATTTCTTTGTGCTTCAGAATCTTTTGCCAGGATGACAACACCAACTTCAAGCTGAGCAGGCAGCTTTCAGACAATGAGATTTTTATGTCATGCCTCACCACATGCAGAGTTGTTATAGAAGAAAAAGTACAGTAAGATGAGGTGGCCACACACAAAGCCACATTTTTTTTTTTAAACACAATCGGCTGAATTAGTTTTATTAATATGCAATTGAATGGATGACCCTTGCAGTTACAAAAATACAAAGATGTCTACATACTTGAGATGCTTGCCTGAAAAGATTCTTTTTTTGGGGGGGGGGGGGGTCGAGACAGGGTTTCTCTGTGTAGCCCTGGCTGTCCTGGAACTCAGAAATCCACCTGCCTCTGCCTCTGCCTCTGCCTCTGCCTCTGCCTCTGCCTCTGCCTCTGCCTCTGCCTCTGCCTCTGCCTCCCTCCAGAGTGCTGGGATTAAAGGCGTGTGCCACCACCCCCCGGCCTGAAAAGATTTTTCAACTGCAGTTTCGTATCCGGTCTCATCGTCTAGGTGGAGATGATGAGCTGACAGGCTACTGTTTACACCGAGGTGTTTGAGCACCTCCTGACAAGGGGACATTAGAGATCATCTTCAATGTAGGATGAGGCCACCAAGAGTTCCTCTGTGAGGAGTAGGTGGACAGAGTGACAGTAACAGTGACAGCAGGGAACGAACTGATGGAGGTGGGGACCCTGAGCCTGACACCCTGAGACCACCGAGAGTGGGCAAGGCCAAGACAAATGTAAGAAAAGGGTGTGATGCTCCCATGCCACTGAGAAACAGTGCAGTGCTCCCATACCACTGAGAAACAGTGCAGTGCTCCCATGCCACTGAGAAACAGTGCA
>JADRCH010000155.1:3480278-3669786 GCA_019843965.1 Rhynchomys soricoides | reverse complement strand
CCACTGAGAAACAGTGCAGTGCTCCCATGCCACTGAGAAACAGTGCAGTGCTCCCATGCCTCTGAGAAACAGTGCAGTGCTCCCATGCCTCTGAGAAACAGTAGAGTGTTCCGGTGCCACTGTGAAACAGTACAGTGCTCCCGTGCCACTGAGAAATAGTAGAGTGCTCCCATGCCACTGTGAAACAGTACAGTGCTCCCGTGCCACTGAGAAATAGTAGAGTGCTCCCATGCCACTGTGAAACAGTACAGTGCTCCCGTGCCACTGTGAAATAGGACAGTGCTCCGTGCCTCTGAGAAACAGTGCAGAGCTCCCATGCCACTGAGAAACAGTAGAGTGCTCCCGTGCCACTGAGGGAAGGCATAGTAACAATCCTCACACGCTCCCCTTCTCACACCCCCCTAGCCATAAAAGGCAGACATAACAGCCACGGGGGAGACAGTCTCCTTTACTCCCATCCCTTTTTACAATGATCTTCCCACCTTGTGGTTATATAAAATAGGTACCAGGTTGAAAGTTGTGGGAAAGAAAGAAAACACAATGTCAATAGAAGGAAGGAAAGAAAGCTGGAGAAAGGATGAATCTGGGACCAAAAAGAGCTCAGGAGAAGTGAGCATGTGGGAGGAAGGGACAGCTAGAGAAGGTTGCAATGGCCTCTGGTCTGGGAGCTTTGACACCCACAGTCATCCAAAGCTGCCAGAAGGCCTCAGTTGTGATTACAGGTGTGGAGCGGAGGAAGCAATTAAAGGGGCTGTCCAGTTCCAGTTTAGGAATCACAGGCAGTGGGAAGGGAAAGGAAGGATGGTTGGCTGCCCTCGCAGTAGACATGATGTGTGCTGAGATGAGGAAGAACACACAGACACTGGGCAGAGTTGGTGTTCTGCCAGCTCTGCATTCACTGCTCTGTGCCTAGTGTGCAGTGATGGAGCTGGTGCACCTGTGTGTGCATGCACCTGTGTGTGTGAGCGCCTCTGTGTGTGTGTGTGCACTTGTGTGTGAGCAGCTGTGTGTACGCACAGGCCAGAATGGAGCTCAGATCATCCATGTTAAGTCAGTTTTGAGATCCCTGTTTTTGGAAACTAACAGGCAGAGCGGGTTTGAAGTGGAACCCTCTCCTCCCTTAATCTCAGATCTCACACATTATAAAGTATATCATTTTCTTGTTGATTCCTATCATGTCCTAGGAAGGAATGACAGGACACTAAACAGGAAACGGATCACCCTATGCCCAGAAAACACGGCAACAAGGGTGAGCCCAGAAGCAAATTGAGGTCTGATGTATAGTTCCATCTGCCTACAATCCCAGGTCATCAAGAGAGAGGGCCCGCGTGGGCATGTCCACCATCTACCACCTAAGCAGCCTCCCTACTAGAACTCACTTCTAATCTCTGCATATCAGTTGTTTACCTATTAGTTCATACTGTGGTTCTTTACATCTGGTGGATGGTCGATGGATCACCCACTGAAGTTCTACCCAATTAGCGCAGTCATTATTTCATAGGTTTGCCTTTGTGTGTGTGTGTGTGTGTGTGTGTGTGTGTGTGTGTGTGGTTTAACACTAAACATCGACTCCTGTAGAAAATTCCTTAAGAATGTTCTGATATTCTGGACTGGAGTGTACTTTAGTTTGCATGCATGAGACCCTGGGTTTAATCCCCAGCAAAGTATGAGATGTATGCACACACACACACACACACACACACACACACACACACAAATATAGAGACCATGTGGCTTAGTTAGGGTTTCATTGCTGAAGGGATAACATGACCAAGGTAACTCTTATAAAGGCAAACATTTCATTGGGGCTGGCTTACAGGTTCAGAGGTTCTGCCCATTATCATCATGGTGGGAAGCATGGCAGTGTCCAGGCAGACTTGGTGCTGGAGGAGCTGAGAGTTCTACAGCTTGACCTGAAGGCAGGCAGAACGTGCTTGAGCACTAGGAGCCCTCAAATACTCCTGCACAGTGACACACTTCCTCCAACAAGGCCACACTTCCTGATAGTAATACTTCCCATGGGCCAAACATATTCCAAGCACCACACCACATGTCATTAAATCTTTGTTTGTTTGTTTGATTGGTTTTTCAAGACAGGCTTTCTCTGTATAGCTCTCACTGTCTTGGAACTCACTCTGTAGACCAAACTGGCCTTGAACTCACAGAGATCTGCCTGCCCCTGCCTCCTGAGTGCTGGCTTTTTAATTTTTTTCTAATGCTCTGCTCTCACACTCTGACTCTCTATCCTTTCTATGTGCGTATGCAGTCTTAAAAGGAACTCAGTATTATGGTTATGTAATGTCTGAACTATTTTGTCAGCTTTGAGGCAACTTGAGTTTTAACTTTCTTTCTTGAATGAATTAATATCTCGTGAATAAATAGAAGGATGGATGGCCATCAAGCTGAGCTCATCACCTAAGGAAAGGACCGCAAGTAGGGCATGATGGTACACACCTTTTGTTTGTTTGTTTGTTTGTTTTTTCCAGACAGGATTTCTCTGTGTGTAGCCCTGGCTGTCCTGGAACTCACTTTGTAGACCAGGCTGGCCTCAAACTCAGAAATCCACCTGCCTCTGCCTCCCAAGTGCTGGGATTAAAGGCGTGCGCCACCACTGCCCAGCTGATGGTACACACCTTTAACCTTGGCACTCAGGGGGCAGAGTTCAAGGCCAGCCTGGTCCACAGAGGGAGTTCCAAAAACAGAAGAAAGAAAGAAAGAGAGAGAGAGAGAGAGAGAGAGAGAGAGAGAGAAGGGGGGAGGGAAAAGTACAGACAGACAGCAGTACAATAGCTCTCATGACACCCCTATTCTCCCATCTTTGCCCCTGAACTACTCTGCGTTCCGCCCCCAGCCCCATATTAGAGAAGTTTTCCTTTTCCTCTCTTTCTCCTTTTCTAGTTCTCATTTTTTGAGAACTGCTTTGAATATAAACCCCCAATCAAGAACCAGCTCTTGTCGAGATCTGCACGGAGTAGACGTTTGTGTCTTTATTGGCTTGGCTTCTGCCAATGCAGGCCTTTCTCACAGCTTTGTCCTGTGTTGAGTGCTCCCACCATGTGGGGTAGTGTCTGCCTACCACACCTCATTGTCAGGGCGGGGAGTGCCCCAAAGACCCTTGTTTCGAATTACCCAGGCCTGGGATTTCTATCTTCAGGGAGATAGGGGTCTGAATAGGTCTGCCTCTCAAACTGTCCTCAACCTGGATTGATAGGAAGAGAACAAAGACCTACAAACAAAGCTGTGTGGAGCCTGTGTGGGGTTTCCAGTTCTCTCCCATGAAGAGACCCAGATCAGACAAGCGGGAGCTCAGCCACCAGGACCTCGGCCATCTTTTTCAACTCCTTTCTTTCATTTGCATAGATTTGAGCCAGTTAAGCCTCGGCCCATGCTCTTCTTGGAAACCAGACTGTAGCCCAGCTCGTCTCTATTTTTAACTTCTAAAATGCTACAGGTTGCAGCAGAGTTATCCCAGAGACACAGCCCTGAAAAACCCTGTGGTTCAGCTTTTAGAGACAGAACTATTTTGAATAGACCAGGGGTGATTTATTATTGTAAAGGAAACTGTGTGAAGTTTTTGTGTGTGTTTAGTGTTGGATCACAGAATGTGCTGGGGTGCACTGCTGTAATCCCAGCATGGAGAGAGCTGAGATAGGAAGATTGTGGGGTGGATTTGGGGCTAACTTTGGCTATGGAAAAGCAAAACAGACAAACAAAAACAAAACACCCTGAACAACAACAAATTAAAAAATAGAGCACAGTACTTGCAGTGATCCCCAAATGTCATCATTTTTCCAGGTAAAACAAGAGCAGATCACAAAGCTAGAAGGTAATGAGGCCCTAAGTCTCCTGTCTCCTAGCCGAGTGCTTTCTCAGTCTCAGCAATGATGGAACATAGTAGAATTTTCCAGTCTTGATTCTCCTGTATTTTTCTTTTCATTATGGTTTTTTTTTCTACTTAAAAAACATTTTCACTGGATGCTGGTGATGTTTCACATCTTTAATCCCAGTACTTGGGAGGCAGAAGCAGATGAATCTCCTAGTTGAGGGCAGCCTGGTCTATAGAGCAAGTTCCAGGGCAGCCAGGACTACACAGAGAAACTGTTGTCTCAATAAAACAAAACAAAAACCAAAAAACAAACCAACAACAACAATTTTTTTTGAGGCCAGGTATGGTGGCACATACCAGTAACCCTAAGGACTCAGTGGGCAGAAGCAGGAAGATTATAAATTCAAGGCCAACCTCAGCTACATAGTGAAACTATGTCTCACAAAAGCCCCCAAACTGGCCAACAAAACGGCTTAGCAGGACCACACTTGTGTATAAGTCTGACCTAAGTTTGATCCTAGGGTCCATGGCTGAAGGAAAGAGCCAACCAGGGCAGTACTGAGTAGTACCAGCTTCAGTAGCATGAGGCAGGGGAATATGAGTTTGAGAACAGGCCTGGAGTATGGAAAGATCATAGGGTGTGAGCTTAGTATGGTAGTGGCTCCGGGCTCCAACCAGGGACAATTGCATGAACACACACACACACACACACACACACACACACACTCACACATACACTCTCACTCTCACACACTCACTCACACACACACACACTCTCACTCTCACACACTCACTCACACACACTCACACTCACACCCACACCCACACACGCACTCACACTCACACAGTTTTTATTTAAAAGCATATAATGCAACGGTAAAAACAAAAACAATTGTCATGTCAGCCCCTAGGCCGATGAAGCAAAGGGATCTCAGATGAAGCAAGGTGAGTTACAGACCAAAATCCCGCTCAAAAACAAACAAGCAGAAACCTCCAAACCATAGAATGTAGAACAGGAGCTTTCGGGAGGTTTCATATATTTTCTCCTAAATCTCTCTCCCTCCCTTTCTTTCTTTTTAAGAATGGGTCTTCCCATGCCTCCCTGAGTGGCCTGGAACTCACTGTGTAGACCAGACCGGCCTTCAGCTCCCTGTTTCTGCTTCCTCAGTGTTGAGATTACAAGTGTCTACCCTCAGTCCTGGCTTTCAAATCCTCTATGCTTACATAAGACTTCTATTACAGACATAGGTATATTTTGAAATAAATGTGATTTTAGAGTAATTTCATGTTTACAGGACATTAGAGACCTTACATTCCCCGAAGTTTTCATATCACTTTCCGTTAGTAGAATGGTGTTTGTCACAATTGGTGGTCCAGTGCCTGAGCACGAACCTTAGCTGATATCAAGGCTAGGGATGTAGCTCAGTTGCTAGAGTGCTTGTTTAGCATGCACGAGTTCTAGGGTGGATCCCTGGGGGTGCTCTCCTGTCCTCTCAGTAATTCAGATGTGGAGGCAGGAGGATTGGACGTTCAAGGTCATCCTCACCTAAGTAGGGAGCTGAAGCTAGCTGGGATCTGTGAGACCCTGTTTTTAAAAAATGGAGTCCACACATTTTGTTTTGTTTTGTTTCAGTGATGCTGAGCCCAGGCCTTCATACATGGAAGCAAGGGCTCTACCCCTCGGCTACATCTAGCCAGATGCCTGTATTTATGTGAATAGGTGTTTGCCTGTATTAATGTCTTGTACCATATTGTACCTAGTGCCTCAGGAAGCCAGAAGAGGGTATTAGATCCCCTGGGACTGGAGTTACAGACAGTTGTGAACTACCTGTGGGTGCTGGGAACTGAACCCAGTTCTTCCACTGGAAGAAGATCCAATGCCCTTAACCACTGAGCTATCTCATTCCAGTCCTCCCCGTATTTTATTTTGATTTCCTTTCCAATACCAGGGGATTGGATTGGATTGGGAATTCAATACCAGGATCCCCATTCATCAGGCCAGCAGGCTTCCTTGATGTTTCTCCTGGTTGTGACAGGTTTGTTTGTTTATTTGTTCGTTTGTTTGAGACAGGGTTTCTCTGTGTGACCCTGGCTGTCCTGGAACTTACTCTGTAGACCAGGCTGGCCTTGAACCCACAGAGATCTGCCTGTGTTTCCCGAGTACTGGGATTAAAGGCATGTGCCATCACTGTCCTGCCAGATGTGACGGTTTTAATGTTTGCTTAGTAGCATCACTTGCTATATATGGCAGTTTCCCCCATATAGCTATTTTGAACACCCTTCTGGGTTAATGTATAAGATATATACTTGTGTTGTGTCTGTGTGGGCTTTGTGTGTATTGGGAGTCGAGCCCAGCCTTGTGTCTGCTAATGAGGCAAATGCTCTACCCTGAGCCACACACCAGCTCCTTACACACTTTAAATCAACGGCTATATTGTACTGTGGGGCCCTACCTCATCACCCCACTGCCCTGGCAATAATAATAGTAATAATCCTTACTTTAAAATAGATGATAATGATAATAATAATCCCTACTATAAAAATAACAGGGCTAAGTGTTGTCTAGAAAATGAGATGCTTCCTGCCGCCTTGGAGTTTCAACACTGTCATAGGCACATATAGCTGACGTAGGAAGGGATAGCTGATGTAGGTGACCTCACTATAGATCAGGGAAAGAACCAAGTGGCCTGAAGTACTGCAGTTGCTGCTGCTCACCCCACAGAAGGACCTGTTTTTAAGACTGTGGTTGAAACACCCATAAAAACACTGTGCTTGTTGTGAAACAGAAAAGAACTTCATAACCATGTGTCCATTTAACAGTAGGACAGAACTGTGGCGTGCAGAACATCTCCTAGTGGTGGCAATCAGGATGCTTTAGGACTGCCGCCCGCCGAGGGTGTAGCTCCCACGCTTAGCATGTGAGAGGCCCTAGAGTCAAACTCTAGTACTTTGTCTCCATAAAAGAAAACCTCTGGGGCCAGGTGTGGTGGTTAGTACCTGACTTTAATCCCAGCAGAACCAGGCAGATCTCTATTGAATTCCAGAAAAGCCTGGTCCATATGTGAGTTTCAGACTAGCTGGACGAAGAGGAGGGAAGGGGAGAGAATCTTCGGGTGGTCATTATTTGTAATGAAGGGATCTGGGAAATGACTTGCCAGGGTCCCATCCCAGGAAGCAGATTGTCTTCTTCATTTGCCTCTTCTCTATCTGTATCTCTATGACAGTGTCCAATTCTTATTAGGGAAGATTTCTAGATCCTACACATCTCATGGGATCACAGAAGGACCATTACTTATTTTCAAACAACTTCCTTTATAAATTTCATGCTGGATTTAGGCATCGCTCTGCTAATCCCTCTAGGAATTAGTCAGTGCCTCTGACCTAAGTAAGCCCTCAGATTAACCCCCAGCATCCTCCAAGGCCCTAAAGCCCCAAGGCTGGGGCTCATCCTCTCAGTCTTTCACCTCCTCCCTCTGACCTTTGACTTACACAGGCCCAGTAGCACCAGGACTCCCCACCCCACCCCAGACTACAGACAATGGATTCCTTTTGGGATTGACCCTCCTAGACTCTAGACTTTAGAGGTAGACAACTCTGCCAACAGAGGAAATTGATTCTCAGAAGAAGAGTCAGGAAGCCAAGATCCTTCCCTGAGTACAGTCGACAGTACTCTTAGTCCACAGGGCAGGAGAGGATCAGGTCCCAAGAACCTTGCTGGGCAGTTGTGCTAAGGGAAGGAAGGTAGAGCCTGAGTCAGATAATTTCTCTTACCCAACACGTTTTCTGCCATGACTTGCACATTTTCTCAGGAACATACCTGAGACACTGCTACCCCTCCAGCACTTCAAAGATGATGGGCGATTTGTCCTGAGGCCCCACTGACTATTGCTGTAACTGAGCCTGCCTCTCTTAGAACACACACCCCATTTCCAAGGGGGTGGTAAAGTTCATTGAACAAAAGGGCTGACAGCAGAGAAATACTTTGCAAGATGCAGATGCTTAATAATAAATGAGCATTAGAAGCCGGCCTCAGGCCACTGTGTTGTAGGAAACCCATCTGCTGGAGTGGGACAGAGACTATTTTCAGGGCAGGAGAGACTTGAGGCAACACAGAATGGTGAATGGAGCAGCCTCCTGGGGGATTTAGATGGTACGGAAACCCAGATACAGAATTAGAGTAGAAACTTCAGCTTTGCTCAGGGACTCTTCGCTCTCCCAAATGTTGATTTCATTGACCTAAATCAAGCCTCTGCTCCTATGTGCTGGGGCCTATTTTAAGAGAGTCATAAATATACAAACTCGGAAATGCCTGGGGGGGTGTGTGGCAAGAGGATGTGGTTGCACTTCAGGACAGCATCCGGCTCAAATCTCACTCCCGCCCCTGGATTCCAGGCGGGCAGGAGGGATGGCACTGAGGTGATGCTTACAAGGAGGTGCCAGGAGCAGTGAGGGGGTGTTCTAAACAGAACCTAGAGACATCACTGGCTAATGTGTGTTCCTGCTTTATGCCCTGCAAAGCGGGGCAAAGAGGTGGGCTCTGGGCAGTGGCAGCCGAAAGAAAGGGGGCCTAGGAACCCCTTCTCCATCACATGCCTTTGCCATACTTACTGCGCTAGAATTTCCCACTTGTCTGTAGACTGTTAGACTTTCCGCTGTTTCTGGGGATCGAGACCTTCTTGACACACTTGTGTTCCCTGCCCTGGACAAGTGAGTCCAATCCAAGGTTATTGAGTCAAAAAATATACTCATCTTCAGCTTAGAGAATTACTGTAATCCTTGCCCTTACTTTTCAGGTAAGGCAAGCGATGGACCCTGGTTGCCTAGACTGGCCAGGGCCTGCAGTATGCCATCTACAGGGCTTCTAACTCAAACCAGGTTTCGTCAGGGGTGGAGCACCATGAGAAATAGCTCTGGGTGTTACTGGGTAGGGCTGAGATGTGGCAGGGTTAGTTGGACCAGAAGGCTCCCAACAGCTTTGCACACTCAGCTGATCTTGATCCTCAGTGATGGAGCCCTTGCCTAGCATGTGAGGCCCCCGGCTCCTTTGAAGCACCAGGAATTTGATAGGAGTTTTCTCAGAAGCAAAAGAAATAAGAAAGCTTTTGTGTCAATTCTTTGAGGAGGTGGTGTGGTCTTCCTTGGGGTGAAACAACTCAGGGATGGAATGGCGACCCCCCATCTCCATATTCCTCCTACTGTGATCTGAGAAATACTTGGAGGGGGTGTCACCTGAGCTGAGGACACAGGCCCTTTCAAGAACAAGTCAGTCTCTAGTGAGATGTTTACCCCAGCTCATGCCCTAGGGTGCATTGTGAGTCATTTAATCTAATTGGTTTAATAAGTAAACGATCTGTGCACAAAGAGGAGGGGGTTGGGCGTGAGAGGGAGGGGCTCGCTATCTCCGAATCCTAAGGGGTCAGCTTAGAAGAGAGACCTGCTGCTGGCTTTCTAGGGATCTGTGACAATTCAGTGGGGGTGGGAGTGGGGTGGGGGTGCCTTGGGAGGGAGGGAGAATAGAGACCCAGAAGCCCTGCTGGCAAAGAAAGGTAGTTCAGGTTCTCAGTGCCCATCCTAAAAAAGAAAAAAGGAATCATTCATTGAAGTAGATAGTTCGGTAGGAGCTAGGGGTGTGGCTCAGTGCACAGGGCAGAGCCACCCCCAGCACCATGCCTCACCCCCCCCCAAAAAAGTACAATTCAGTGCAACCAGTATTTAATTTCAAACCTTTTATTTATTTATTTTTTTTTGGTCTCTCCAAAAAGGAACCAAGTACACAGTAGCGAGCACTCCGTCTTCTCTCTGTTTCCCAGTACAGACAACCGTTTTTTTTTTTAAATCTCCAAGAATTTGCCTATTCTGAACATTTCATATGCATGGTCCATGTAATAGGAGCCCCACTGTGTCTGGACTTTCCCTTCACTTATTTTCAGGTTTATTGATGTAGCTTAGGTCTGAGCAGTCATCTCAGTATCCGTAGGAGATGGTTCTAGGCCCTGCTGTAACCCAAGGATACCTAAATGCAAGGATGCTCCGTTCCTCACATAAAAGGTTATAGTCTTTTCATACAACCTGGCACATGCTCTTGTGTACTAGAGGTCATTCTAGGTGGCTCGTGGTATATGGTATGGCATAATATGACGTAGATAATTGTTATACTATATTTTATATGTAATATTCCATGTATGCATATGTGATTTGTTTACTTTTCTTTCCTTCCTTTCTATCTTTCTTCCCCTCCCCCCCCTTCTCCTCCTTTTTGTGAGACATGGTCTCATTTACCTAAGGTTAGCCTCAAACTCACAGTGTAGCCCAAGGATAGCCTTGAACTTTTGATTCCCCTGCCTCTACTTCTGAGTGCTGAGAAAGCCTGAGGCTTTCCCATTATGACCTGTGTGTGGGTGCTGGAACTTGAACCCAGAACTAAAGACTTGCTAAGCAGACACTCAACAGCTAATCGACATCTCTAGTCATTTTTTGGTTTAGTCTTTTGAGATAAACATTTTTTCCCTTTTATTTTGAGATAGGGTCTCACTATGTTCTGCTGGCTGTCCTGGAACTCATTGTGTAGACCAGGCTGACCTCAAACTCAGAGATCCCCCTGCCTCTGTCTCCCAGTGCTAGGATTGACAGTGTGTGCTCTTACCCTGGTTCTGTTTTTGTTTTTTGAGACAAAGATTCCCTATACAGCTTCAGCTACCTTGGGACTCACTATGTAACCCAGGCTGACCCTGAACCCACATTCTGATCTTCCTGTCTCATCTGTCTCCCAAGTGACTTCATTAATTACTGGTGAGCATTTGGGTATTTACAGTTTGGGGCTGTTGGGACTGGTGTTTCTTCTTCTTCTTCTTGTTCTTCTTGTTCTTCTTGTTCTTGTTTTTGTTCTTGTTCTTCTTCTTCTTGTTCTCCTCTTCCTCCTCCTCCTCCTCCTCCTCCTCCTCCTCCTCCTCCTCCTTCTCCTTCTTCATTTTTGTTTTGTATTATATTGCTGGTCTAGAATTTGCTATGGTCCAGGCTAACCTTGAACTCATGAATGATCTTCCCACCTCTGTCTTCAGAATTTTGGCTATTTTTCCTTTGAGAGTTCTAATTTCTTTATATCTTCACCAACTATATATATACATATACACACATATATCTATGTATATGTATATATATAAAATATATATTAGAGGACATGATTAAATACTCATTGATAGGGGAGGGCCCAGCCTCTTCTGGGTAGGGACTTCCCTTGGACAAGTGGTCATGGGTTCGGTTCTATAAGAAAACAGGCAGAGAAAGACATGGGCAGCAACAGGAAGCAGCTCCCCTCCATGGCCTCTGCATCAGCTCCTACCTACAAGTTCCTACCCTGTGTTTCTGCCTGACTTCCTTCCATGATGAACATGATGTACGAGCATAAACCAAATTACCCTTTGTTCCCCAAGCTGCTTTTGACTTTTGGTCATGGTGTTTCATCATAACAATAAAAGCTCTAACTAAGAGAAACTCACGCACACACACTCATCCCTGTGTTTTGAATATGTTTTAAATGTTTTTATTCTATTTATTTAGTCATTGTGTGTGTATGGGTGTGAGTCATGGCATACATATGGAGGTCAGAGGGCAACTTGTGGGAGTCAGTTCTCTTCCACCATGGGTACTGAACTCAGGTTAACGGCTTGGTGGGAAGCGCCTTGACCATCTGAGCCATCCTATCTCCTAAAAGCCAGTGTAGATGACGATGAATTGTTTCCATGTTTTGGGAAGCTAACATGCTAATGTCTATGCTTCAGTTCTAACACATGTGACCCTACAGTCTCATGTTGGATCTCAGTCTCAGAATCATAGCAGTCGCATATGTGTGAAGCATTGATTGGAGACAGTTAAATGGCCATTGGCTGAGAGGTAATTTGTCCAAATGTACCTCTAAGCTTTGTTTTCCAGCATTGGGGATTACACCCAGGACATTGCACACACTCAGCAAGTGTTTCTACCACCTAAGCTCAGTCTAGGCAACCAAGAGTCTTCCAGAAAACTTGGCTACTTAAGGACTGAGAAACAATAGCCCCAACATTCTTTGGGAGCTTGCTAGATGTCAGTTCTTAGGTCTTCCACAGATCATCAACTGCCCCTCACCCCCTCAGTGCTGGACATGGAACTCAAGGCCTTGCACATGCTGAGCAAGCAAGCATCCTACCTCTGGAACATGCTCACAGCCCCAAAGATGTTGGACTTGCCCTGGTGCCATTTACTAAAATGCACATATTCAGGGGACCTGGGTTTAGAAGAGTTTGGTTTTTCTAAGTTTGAGGTGCCTCAGAGATGTTCGTATAGGGACTGGGTAAATTTCAAAGTCCAGAGAAGGAAAAGTCAGTGCAAGTGGAAGGACATGGATGACGGTAAGTTACATCTACAGGACCAGTGAGTGAGGAGAGAGTCCCCAGGAAAGACAGTCACTGCACGGGGCCAGCCACAAAAGTGAGTTAGTGGGGTCTGAGGCAGAACAAAAAGAGCTTTTAGCAAAAAGACAGAGGAAGGATGTGTGAGCACAAAAGGAAAGACCATAAAGGATCCTGTATTCTGCCTGGCAGATTTCTATGCTCTGGGATTCAGAGGAGGTAGTGTTTTTATGCTACCTTTATTTCAGAAAAATACTTTATGGTTCTGGCCTGGGAGCTGTGTTTAAGTAGGGGCGAGCCTCTGAGACTCAGAAATGCACCTACCTCAAAATACCTGTTTGGGTCCTCTTCACAATGAAGTCTTTTCTGACTTGCAGGGTCCTTTATATTTCATTGTGTACCCTGTTGTAATCTAACCACTCATCCTGGGTGCTGTGCAAAGAACACAGCTGGGAGGCAGGGCTGTGGGAATATAATGCAGGGACTTGAGCTGTGACTTCCTGCAGCCTGATCACTGTTTCTGTAGCTTCGTCCTCCATAAATGAGGCACCATAAGATCAGCTTCCCAGGGTTGTGTTGAGGATTAACTGAACAGCCCGTGGACTTTGAAACCACACAGTAGTTTGAATCTCAGTTCAGACATTTGTGAGATCTGGAGCAAAGCCCGTAAATTGTTTAAACCTCAGTCTTACCAAGAAAGTAGCATCTTCCTGCTTCTGTGCTAGGAATGAATGTGCAATGCCTGGTAGAGCATGGGAAATCGGTAAGCCATAGTCTGAGTACCAAATGGAGCTGCCCAGCCTCGTGTACATTGAGCACATATTGGCTGAATTTGTTCAAGCCCCCGAATGATGCAGTTGGAAGAGGAAATGATAACCAACTTGGCAAAAGGCACTAGCTAACTTGATTTGTTATATCATGCTTGACCATCAGACAAAATAGCTATGCCCCACATGGTGCCTGGTAAGTCTAGCCTGTTGACTGAATGTACCTTTCTTTTAAGCTTCTTTTAAAAGCTTTATCTCCACTCTGAGCTATTCTCTGTAACCATCAGAAGTCTAATATACTGGTCCAAGAAGCCAACTCAAAATAGGTAACAGACTGTAGTCTCTGTGTGAAAGCTGCATCTGTTTTTGTGTAGTGGTGAGCTCTGGGGAAACGTAGCTCAGTGCTCCAACCAGCCCAAGAGGATAAATTTGCATCTTACCCAACAAATTGCTTACCACAGACTCTTTGAAACGTGGAAAAGCTATCCCCCTAAGACCCGGCAAGGCTAAACAGTTCATCGCTTCCCAAGAGCTTTATGTATTACTAGGATACAGACAGCAATTAGAGATCATTAAATATCAAAGTTTATGTTCAAGAAGAGGAAGAAAAAAAGAAGAAGAAGAAAAGAAAAGAAAAAAAGAAAGGTCCAAACTCTTCACCTTAATTGTCTTTACAAGTACCCCAAGTAGGAGAAAGTTCCAGAGCCTGTGTAAATATCAGGTAAAATGAGAGTGGATGAGATCCAGCCGACAATAGTGGGGAGGAGTGGTACCTGGCTCAGGAGAGAAAGACTCTTCTTGCCTTTCATCTTTCCCACAATGCGTCAGTTCCTTCTCCATAGCACATTTTGCTTCTCCCTTTTTGGGATAGGGAACCAGGGCAGTCTGACCCATTTCTGAGCAGTTTTTGTCAGCTCATCTACTTAGATGCCCTTGGTTTTCTCCTTGGTTCCACTAGACCTGGCACCAGAAGTTCGTTAAACCAGTCAGATGCTGCCTTCCAGATGAATGCCTGGGATTGCTCAGGGCCAGGGTGAACAGAGCCGAGCCTCTCCAGCCACTTCCTGCAGGGCTTGGGATAGGCAACCCTGAGACTTTCACTCTGGAAGTGCCTTCTGATGTACCTGGTCACTCACTTCCCTGCTTCTTGCTGAGGAGCTCCTCATTTATCTTGCCTCAGAATAGCTCCACATCCCTGACTCTTCCCTCAGAGTGTTTCGTCTGGAGCCAACCCTGGCTCAGGGAAAGGGAAGGGATGGAGAAATCAGTGAGTTGTGGGATTGTACGTGGAGTAGAGAGTCTTTGAATGAGCTATTTGTGCTTTTTCAGTCAACATCCTTATTGACACAGCTACAAATGGATCCGGGGTAGAGAGGTCAGCGCCAACAGTCATCTGAGGGGATTCAGCAGCAGTGTGAGGCTGAGGACAGCAGAGACCTTTTGCAAGTGATGTTTGTTTGTTTATTCATTTACCTATCGATTTATTTGAAACAAGGCCAAATCTTCAGGAGTCTCCCAGGTTCAGTTTCCCACATGTATGCTGGGATTGCTGAAAGCAGTAATTGACTATCAAACAGTGTGACTGACTCTTTGGTCTGGGTTCCTAACATTCTCTGGACGTGGTAAGAACATACATCATTATTATTTAGTTAGTGTACAAAATGGATCTCATTACAGCCTTCGCAAGTATATTTATCATTGTACGTTGTTTATGTTCACACCCCACACGACCCTTCGTTTTCATCCCTGGTTGTTAGACTCCTGCCTCCCTCCTACACAGACCCCTTCTGCTATCATGTCAGAAGACAAGAGCACACACGCACACACACGCACACACACACACACTAAACATTTGAGAAGGTATACAGTGTTTCTCGGACTTGACCTGTTTAGTGTGAGATCTCCAGGTCTTTCTATTTTCCTGAATCTTACATAATAGTATTCCTCTTTGTGGTTTAATGAAACTCAATTGTATGACCACATAATTGTCTGTCTGTCTGTTTATCTGTCTGCTCATCTGTTAATGGGCATCTAAGCTGATTACGTATCTTAACTATTATGACTAATTATACAATAAACATGGTTGTTCAGATACCTCTTTTGAGCTGACTTGGATTCCTTCTGGAGTAATATTACCAAGGAGTGATATGGCTGGATCATACGGTATTATCTATTTATTTAGAAACAGGATCTCATTAAGTAGTCAAGGTTGGCTTCAAACTCACCGGAATCCTCCTGCTTCAGCCTCTGAAGTGCTCAGACACCTGTGTTGGCAGTTCTAGTATTAATTTTTGGGCATCTCTGTAAGTATTTTTTGTAATGGCTGCTTTAGCTTATATCCCATCAGGAATATTCTAGGGCTACCCATTCCCTGAATCCTTGCTAGCATTTGTTTAGATCATAGATCTTGATTACGGTTCGGAAGATATGGTTTGCAACATATCAAATGCTGTATATCTTATCAAATTTTATATATATATAAATATGTGTGTGTGTGTGTGTGTGGGTGTGTGTGTGTATAAAACCAGTTGGCTTAGTGAAATTCTCACTTTTCTTTAGAGCCACAGAGATTAGTTTTGGGTTTTGTGTGTATGTGTGTGTTTTGTTTTGTTTTGTTTGTTTGTTTTGTTTTGTTTTTGAGACACAGTTTCTCTGTGTAGTCCTGGCTGTTCTGGAACTCTCTCTGTAGACCAGGCTGGCTTTAAACTCAGAGATCTGCCTGCCTCTGCCTCCTGAGTGCTAGGATTAAAGGTGTGTGCCAGTATGCCTGGCTAGAGCTAGTTATTTTTTGTCTGTAAAGAATATAAAACTATCACTCAGTAGTTTAATCAGCCATCTTGAGTCAAGTCTCAATGACTTTGTGAAGGTCAAAGCAGACCAGCAGAGGTAATTTTATAGAATTGTAATCAATGGCATCTGAACAAAACAAAACCAACAAACAAAAAACACCACAGCTCAAGGGACTGATTCTCTAAGTTTCAGAAAATTACATTTACTTACTTTTTTATATTGTGTATATGCTCTGTGTGTGTGTGTAGGTCAGAAGACAATTTGTGGGGGTCAGTTTTCTTGTACTGTGGGGATTCAGCTTGGGTCATCCCCTACCCCCAAGGGACTGGTACTTACTGTAGAGGTAGAGAACACTGCTGAACTATCTGTTTTCCTTCTTAGCTCCTTCTGAGTCTAAATCCCTTTCTCAAGCACACTTGCAGTTGTTTATCTTACTGATTTAAAAGGATTCTAGGGAGAGCCATTGAATAACTCAGAGCATAAGGGTGCTTACTACTGCTAAGCCTAGTGACTTGACTTGAGTTTCATCCCCAGGACCTAAATGATGGAAGGAGAGAATTGACAGCAGAAAACTGTCCACACACAACACACAAAATAAAATAAGCATATATATTTAGTCTCAAGTACTGGCAGTGTAGCTCAGTCGATAAAGCTCTTACTTTGCATATATGAGGTCTTAGATTTCCTTGGTAGCAGCACACATACATACATACAAAATAAATATTGCCTTTTTGTGATGCTCGGGATGGAATTTAGAGCTTTATGCATCCTAGGTAAGTGCTTTGTCACAGTTATATATCGGCCTTTATTCATTTATTTTAGAAATTGCTTCTTAACCTAGAGAAAGGAACTTTTTTTCCCTTCTGTGTGAAATGTTAGGAGATTAACATGTCAAAGAAGTACTTAGCTTCTGTGCTTGTAAGTTATGGCTTTGAAAATCATGTAGGAGGATAATAAATGGTGTGCCAGTGGAGTCTAACGTTGTCTCGGGCTCTCACCTTACAGACTGCAGCCACAGGTCATGCCCAGCCTTGCTCCTAGAGACCTCAGAGCAGTCTTCATGTGGTTAGCAGAGTCAGATTGAGGGCTGATCCAGCCCGTCACTAGCAGGTTCTCAGATTCTCAGGGAAATGCGTTCTCCAAGCTGCCTCTGTTGACCGTGACCTTCTTTCCACAAGGAGGCTTGTGTTCTCAGAGTCCAAGCTAGACAGACCCAGCAATATTGGGGACTTGCCACCAGACTCACAAACTAGATGGCCTCACTTGTCAGCAGGCGAGGGATGTGCTCTGAGCCAGAACAGAGACCTGGATTTTTGTTATGGGTCTTTCTCTAAACTTATTTTGTGTCTCAGATAATGACACCTTAGGCTTCTAGCCTTTAGCTTTCTGGTGGAGATGGTATTTGAGCTGGTAGCAATGGTCCCTAGACTACAACAAGCTGTTTTTTTTGTTTGTTTGTTTGTTTGTTTGGGACAAAGTCTATGTATATATCCCTGGCTGTCCTGGATGGAATACATAGACCACACTGGCCTCACACTCAGAGTTCTGTCTGCCTCTGCTACTGTGTGTATGCCCCACACCTCAGGCTGTGTTTGATTTGAAATTCTGTCTCACTTAGTCTCTTCTGTGTTTAGATTACAGGCAAGAGGCATGATGCCCATTGGTTAGAAAGTCTAACCCATGCCTGTTTTTCCTTATCTTTTCAAGAAATACATTTAGAAGACCATCTCTTTGTATTGCCTGGGGAAAGTAGTCTAAATAATCAATTCTACCATCTTCCAGATCGTCTATAAAGTCTCTAGATATCATAGTATTTGTGTCTTTGATACCTTTAATTATATCTACATTTGTATACTTTAGCCTTAAAAATAGAATGATTCTCAGGAAAAAAATCTCATTCTTTAAAGATCAAGTCAATCATGTACAGCTAAGGGGTTTTCCCAGAGAAGACCGCTCCAACCCCCAATCCCTTCACCCCCCACGCACTGATATTTGAATGGAGTTGCAAGGTTCTCACAGGTAGGACTGGAGATTTGAATCCTAAGTAGACATCAGGAGTGTTGAGATGAGATATTAAAGATTTTAGTAACTGCTTGGTTCTTGACCTTTCTGGGGCCTGGTGGTGTGATTCCCTATTTTATTTATTTTGTGATCTTTCCCCAATTTATCTTGAAAAAGATAGATAGAAAGAAAGAAAGAAAGAAAGAAAGAAAGAAAAAGAGAAAGAAAGAGCAAAACAAAATAAAAGCAGGGTCTGCAGTCCTGACTGGCCAGAAATTCACTGTATAGCCCGGGTGGCCTCAAGCTATGATACCCCTTCTTCAACTCCTGAGTTCTCCATAACCAGCTCCCAAAGTTACCATGGCTTAAGTTGAGTCAGATAGGCCTGTGGTTCTAGCCACATCAAACCATATTGGGGACGAGTTTTCCAGTCTGTGTTTAGTTGCTGAGTTTTCATTGGTTGTACCACACACTACCATTGTGCATCTGGTGTGAAATACATTCATCTTCCCACAGGAGTTCAAAGTATCCAGAACCAGGCACATGACACATACCTGTATTCTTAGCACTCAGGATGCTGAGACAGGATGATTACAAGTTCCAGACCAGACTGACCCCATTACACACATACACACACTCACACATATACACACACTTACACATACACACTCATACACATACATACACGCATTCACACACACATACATACATAATCACATACACACACATATATATGCACACACTCACACATACACACTCTCTCACACACTCACATCATATGTACACTCACACACATACATACACACACTCACACATATTCACACACACTCTCACATTCACTCATACACACACACACTCACAACACAGGCTCTCACACTCATGCACACTTATTAACACACACACACACACACATACACTGGTCTACACCATGTTCATTGTGTTATTCCACTATCACTCTATGTAGCCACAGTGTCAAATTGGACTAAAAAGTTTCTAAGTGGTTACTCTGAGTTACCTGTTTCATGGAGCATAGACAACCAGCAGTCCCTACACCTACTTCCTGAGCTGCAGATTGTAAGGGGTCAGAAAGTTTTAAGCACTCTTGGAAGCCAAGATGTATTGAAATTGCTGTTTTCAGACTGCCTACTGTACTAGAACATCCATGTTCCTAGGAAACGCCTCTCCACAGACCTCTCATGATTTCTGCGTCTTTTCTTGTCTTGGACTGGGAGTGGCTCAATCTGATCATACCAATATACCGCTCTTTTTCCAAACCAGGGCTCCCCAGACTTTCTGCATCCTTGGTGAAGCTCTTCCATATCTCTTCCACTGATATAGCAGCCCGGTCCCTTTGGTCTTCAGAACCTGCTAGGTTTTCTTTTTTCCAGTTTAGTAGCGTGCCTTTCTGGAAAATCTATCAGCTGTGCCTCCTACCTTCCCCCTGCCCCAATATCCTAGTGGTAGAAACAACCCAACTTGCCATGGTGGATGGATAGATAAAGAAAATTATATATATATCCATATACAATGGAATGTTGCTCAGCCTTAAGGGGGGGAAATTTGACACATGGTACAATGTGGTTGAAGTATGAAATAATATAATATGTTATAATTATGAAATTAGCTAAATATATAAGAACAAATATTATATCAGTCCATGTGTATGAGATACTTAGTAAATTTTTAGAGAGCAGAATTCACAGAGAAAGGAGCATAGGGGTTGAGAGCAAAAGAAATAGAAGTTGCTTCATGTAGACAGAGTTTCAGTTTGGAAGGATGGTTGAACAGCAGCAGTGTGCATGTGCTTACTGCCATGAACTGTGCACTTAAAAACTAGAAGTATGATAGCCAGGCAGAGGTGGTGCACGCCTTTGATCTCAGCACTCCGGAGGCAGAGGCAGGCAGATCTTTGTGAGGTCAAGGCCAGACTAGTATACAGAGAGAGTTCCAGGACAGCCAGAGCTACTCAGAAAAAGACCTGTCTTGAAGACCCCCCCCCCAAAAAAAGTAGAGTGTTTTTATATTTTGGATTGTGAGCCTAGAATTTAATGGCTGAGCCATCTTTCTGGCCTCACTTATGAATTAAGAAAAAATGATAAATTTAGACAGGTAATGGTGGTGCATGCCTTTATTCTGAGCACTCAGGAGGCAGAGGGAGGATCTCTGAGTTTAAGGCCGGCCTGGTCTACAGACTAAGTTCCAGGACAGCCAGGGCTCCACAGAGAAATTCTGTCTCAACCCCTCTACCCCCTCCCACCCCCCCCCAAAAGACAAATTTTATGTTATTTATTCTGTTGGACTTTGCATTGCTATATCAACAAAATCCCTGGAAGAAATAACTCAATGGGGGTGCTGTACTTCACTCACGGTTTCAGAGGGTTCAGTGCATCATAACGAGGAGACATGTGGGCCTGCTCAGATCATGAAGAGAAATACGGAGAAGCACAGATGATGGCCTCCAGGAGGTGATTCCTGTCAGATAGAGACACGCTCACTGAGAACAACTTCTTTCATCCAGGCTCCACCTTCCACAGTTCTGCTACTTCCAAGAGTCTGTCCAGAATTTAACTCTATCAGTTGATTAAACAGTTATTAGATCAGAAACTTCATGCCAGTCATCTCTGGGAACACCTTAGAGACTCACTAGAGGTACTCAACCAAATTCCTAGGTGCCTCTCAGACCTACCAAGTTGTTAATCAAGATTAATCCGTGTGACATGTATTTTCAACAAATATACACATCTCAAACTTATGTTTAGAAAGGAGAAAGAAGGCTAGATAAGTGCCTTTGGAGGCAGAGGCAGGTGGATCTCTGTTAGCTGGGAGCCAGCCTGGTCTACAGAGTGAGCTTCAGGCTCATCAGAGCTGGATGGTGAGGAGTGGGAGTAAGAGAGAGTGGAAGGGAAAAAGGGAATAGTGACCACTCAGAGACCCTTGGGTTGTGACTTTGACATCTCTGCCATGGCGAGTGTCCACAGGGTGCTGGGGCAGCCTGCAACTGGTTGTCAGTGCCTCAGAATGTCAGGGTCAGTGCCTGTCATCCAGGCCCTAGCCCAGAACTGTGAGACACCACCTATGAAGTAACTATTAAGGCTCTTCATGCCACCTGCTCTTTATCATTCACGTGCTTCAAGTGCTTGCTTGATGCAGCAGGAATGGGGGCGGGGGGTTGCTTGCACAGGGCTAATTTTCAGGCCTTCCCTAGATTGGGCTCAGTTAAGCATTGTGATGGCATACTGTGCTGTGCCTTGGGCCTGGTACAAGAGACTGGCTTCAGACTGGTCCTTCACACTAGCTCCTCTTGCAGATTAGACACTCAGTGAACTTACTTTTAGGTCCCTGTGCCCATATCAACAAAATGAGAAAGGTTCATGGCATTTGGATGAACAAAAAATGAACCAAGAATATGTGGCAGTGACTCTGGGAAGAGGACCTGACCCAGATGGTCTAGTCCTCTGTGCTCAGTGCATACAAACCCCTGAAGTTTCATTTAAATGACCTTTTGTGGGAAGGAAGAGAGGCAATAACCTCCCTGTGGCCCTGGCTAGAGCAGGTGGCCTTTGTTTTCCAAGTGCTGGGATTAAAGGGGGTGTGTCACCACACCTGACTGTCCTGTGTGCCCTCCTGTCCCACTCCTTCTCCTTCCCAGGAACAGGTTACAGCAACCTCATCTGGTTTTGGCAAGTTCCTTTCCTCAGACTGTGCAGGTCTAGCAGCTGGCAAGCACTCACATCAGATTGTTTTCCAGCCAGATGCAGAAAAGAGGCTCAGACTGCTTAGAAGACAGTATGTATGTTCAATAGCTCTATGGTAGATCGTCTCCCTGGCTCGCTCAGGCCCTAAGGTGGATCCCCAACACTGCAAACGCGTGTGGGTACTGAAAAAGCAGATAGCAAGTATAATGGGCAAATTTGGTTTGGTTCAAACCAAAGCCCCGTGGAGCCCAAGAAAATGTCCTTGGCTTCTAGGATTCTTCTCTTTGTTTCCCTTGGATTCCATTGCCTTTTTGTACAACAGACAAACGGTCCTGTGTCAGATACTTCTTAGGAGGTCTTTTTGAAGAGCAAGCAGTTTCTCTGTGCCATTGTGTGGAGGCTGTGAGAACTCCAGTCTCCCTACCTATAAATGGGGAATTCTGTTAATGCCGAGTAATTGCTGCGAAGGTGAAATAAGACAGTGTGCGTCAAAAGCCTGTAGCAGAAACGAGCCAGGGCAGATGTCCATTTGTAGCTATGATGGTTGTCTGTGTGTGAAGCACATGCCAACCCATTAGTGGGTGGAGTGGGTTAATGCGTGGAAGAGAAGTTTCTGAATAGACCCCTCCTAGGTCTGCGTTGGCATTTTTACCACAACCATCCTTAAAGTCCAGGCTCTTGTCATTAACAGTTAATTGTTAAGTATTTCCTGCTTGTCCTCGCTTGTCTTTTAAAACATTACTTACGACCCACTCTCCACCTCCTGTGTATCTCTGTTATGCGGGTTACCACTGTGCCCGGGTTCCTCCTCTTTCCGTAGGACTAGCGGACATCGTCGCTTGCTTCTCACAGACACACTCCCCTGTCTCCCTTGCCGTGTCTTCCCAGACCTTCAGATGATGATGTTTGACTTTATTTGTTTGTTTTTATCCTGGCTCCCACTTTTTTCTGTCAGTGATGCTTCTGTCTCTCCAGGTCCTCCAACAATGGAAACCATTTTCTCTCAGTCAAGAGAAAGAACCTCTGTTTCTGCTTTTTACCTGGGGAGAGGCCAAAGGGAGAGCCTAGGGCTTTAAGATTGTATTTGTTTTTAGAAGATTTATTTTTATTTTATGGGCACGAGTGTTTTGTCTGCATATGTGTCTTTGTATCATGTGTGTACAGTGCCCACAAAGGCTAGAACCTGGCATCAGAACCTGTGGAACTGGAATTGCACGTGGTTGTGAGTTATCCTGGTGAGTACTGGGAGCTGAACCCAGGTCCTCTGCAAGAGCTTCTAGAGCCACTCTCCAGTCCTATTTTTATTTTTCAAATTCTGTGTATCCCTGAGTATAGATGTGGAGGTGAGGACAGGTGCTCATAGAGGCTAGAGGTGTCAGCTCTCCTGAAGCTGAAGTTGGGTGTGAGCCATCCAGTGTGGTGCTGGGAACCAAACTGGGTCCTCTGAAAGAGCAGGAAGTGCCCTTAACTAATGAGCCATCTCTCCAGCCCCGGAGCCCAGGCTTTTGAGTAACCACTAAGGTTCTGTCTTACACCCTCCAGTGCCTCTGTGGGCAACATTAAACCTTCAGCTGAGGTCTAGTGATATTCTTACTGAAACTCCTCCATGGCTGTTATACAGAGCCAGTGATTTCCTGTATTGTTGCTTCTCCTAGACTCTTGGACCATAAAGACAAGTTTCCTAATAATCACAGAGAATTTGCTCATAGTCTCAGCTGACATTTCTGAGTCTTTGAAAATAGAAAGTCCTTGAACAACATCATGTCATCAGGATCCAGTGAGCCTAGCTTGCTGTGTCTGCCTGTTTGAATCCAGCAGAATTGACTTGCCCTTGCCCTGCGTGTAGAAGCAAGTGTAAGGACCAGGCCATCTCCAAGTTCTTAGAAAAGTAGGTCCTTTCATTAACCATGGAACAGAAAGAGCTAAGTGTCTGTGCTTTTCTCTCCACCCCAGCTGTTAGTAGAGAGTGCGCTCAGTGTGCACCTGGTGCTCAGCAAAAGCCTGATGATCACGTGTCCGTTTGCTCATCTCTCCCATTCTTCTGGTTAATTACTCTTAGCTATTTATTCTACATGTTGGACCAATGCCTTACTACTGCAGCCCCGAACTCTCTATTTGAAAGACCCCCTAGGGAGGTAAAGGGTGGTCCCATGTTTTCCTTGAAGAGTCTTTCTCCCATTTCACAGGAAGACAGACCTAGTGGATTCAGAAAAGCAAGTCCCACCAGAGGGGCTGGAAAGAACCTAAGTGGCTGTTGCCTAGGTGTCCGTGAGGATTAAAGTGCATGCCATGAGCTAGTCTTCAAAGTCCTGGACTCTCAGCTCTAGGTTTTCCTAGAGGGTCTTAAGTTCACATTCCCCTTGCATGGGACTGTAACTGTCATAGCATGACTAGTAAAAATGGACCCTGAAATGTTATGGTTGTTTAGTTTTTTGCAATGATGATAGTGATAATGGTGATATCCTTGAGATGACCCAGGCTGCGCCCTACCTTCTAGAGTCTACGCTGATCATCACCCATGCTTAGAGAATGGAAACTTACTGAGCTCAGCTACATACAAGCAGAACCTGTGTTCCCAGGGCGGCAGCAGCAGCAAATAGAAAGGACATTGAGCCTCTTTCTCTTTTCTCCTCATCTGCTCCCTTGGCTTTATCTGCTTTCTGGATGTTTGTGTGAGCAGGAAGCTCTACAGTAGCTGTAGGGCAGGTGCATCCCTGGCACTGGCTCAGATGCCCTCTTTGGGGCCTTTTGGGTAGCTCTCGCAAGGGCAGTAGGTGCAGTTCCCAAGTCACTGGCTGCAAGTCTCAGCTTGCCTGCAGCCACAACCATCCAAGCAGCTCAGGTGCTAGCCTAGCAGGAGACTGAGAGTACAGCCCTTCAGGCCCCTGGCCTACCTGTGAGCAGGCTTGGAGGCCTGTCAGGGTGGGAAGCTCCTGTGTCTTTCTGTTCGTGAGCAGGAGCCAGGTTAAACCTTAGGACTCCACCTTCCTCCTCTCTACAGACATTCCCTCCTCCTAAGGAGCTGGGCAGCAACAATGATCCATCCCCAGGGCCAGTCATGAACACAAACACAGGATTATTTCTGTTGAGAAAGAGAAGGTGCTGAATGCTCTTGTCTAGTTCTCTGACTAGTTGAAGTAGTAGGTGATGGGATTGTATATTTGGGGCTCCATTTTCCCCTTTGCATTTCTTTGGCTCTTGCACAGAGAGAAAATAGTTAACTAGTGACTAAATCAGAAGGAGAAAGGAAATGGTCTATAGTGGTGTGTCTGGTGTGTGTGTGTGTGTGTGTGTGGTATGTACATGTGTGTGGTGTGTACATGTGTGTGGTGTGTATGGTCTGTGTGTGCGCACGAGCGAGAATGCCCATGCACATGGTATCAGTGGAAGGTAGTTTGGAAACTGTAGGAGAACAGGGTTGGGCTGGTGAACGCTACTAAGCGATAATGATGGAGGTGAAATTCAGGGCATTGAATGGGGAGTAATTGAGTTAAGAACACGGCCTTTTGTCCTGGGTTCAAGTCTCAGCTCAGTCACTTACTATCTCTGTGGCTATTGGGAAGATAAACAAACAAAACCTACAAACTAACCAACAACAAACCCTGTAAGCCTTCCTTTCCCACAGGAGTAATCTGGGCTGTGGGTGTCGCTCAGTCAGGAATGCTTGCTGAGCAGGCATGAAGCCCTGGGTTCAGTTCTCAGCTACGTATGGTGGTGTGCGACTGTAATGAGGAAAAAGGGCCTAAAACAAAAAATACTGTATAACATGTCGTTTAAAAAGGATAATAACAGCTGGGCAGTGGTGGTGCACGCCTTTAATCTCAGCACTCGGGAGGCAGAGGCAGGTGGATTTCTGAGTTCGAAGCCAGCCTGGTCTACAGAGTGAGTGCCAGGACAGCCAGGGCTACACAGAGAAACCCCGTCTCGAAAAACCAAAAAAAAAAAAAAGATAATAACAATATGCACACAGTATGTACGTGAGTATGTATGTAGGTATCTAAAAGATATGAAAATAAGGTTGGAAGAAAGTTTTCAGTGGGAAAGAGGATAGAGGGAATGACAGGAGGTGAAAGGAGATGACCAACATTCAGTGGCTGTACATATATGAGCTCACCAAAGAATTAAATCTATATACATATTAAGATGAACCTGTCAAAGAAAATCTAAAAAAGAAAAAGTTTCATCACACTCAGGGAAAGAGATTGTTGAGAGACTGTAGCAGTATTTTGAAAAACATTTCTGGGCTTATAATCCGATTAAGCCTGGTTCTGCTAGGCCCACACCTTTCTGTTACCCAGGAGGGAGGTCTAAGCCAATGTTAATTATACTTAGCCCATTCTTGCTAAAACTGCAGTTCACTTGCTCTGGGGTCTTTGTGCTCTATAGCGTCAGATTGTTTTCTTTAAATTGTATGTATTTGTTTGTTTATTGAGATCTATTTATTTTTCTGATATGTGTTTGAATGTTTTGCCTGCGTATATGTCTGTGAACCGAGTGTGTACTTGGTGCCCACAGAGGCTAGGAGAGGGCATCAGACCCCCTGGAGTTACAGATGGTTGTGAGCTACTATGCATGGGGTGCTGGGAATTGAGCCTGTGTCCTCTAAAGCAGCAGGCAGTGCTTTTAACAACTGAGCCATCTCTCTAGCCCCATCTCGTAGATTATTAAGCACTATAAAAGAGGGTTGCGTATATGACTTACTTGTTTATTTATTAGAAATTACAACTAAATTTTTAAAAAATGAAAAAAAGAGTAATCTCTATTTAAGTTACTATAAAAATAGCAAACCTCTGTACAAATAAACATATCTGTGTGTATGTGTGTGTGTGTGTGTGTGTGTGTGTGTGTGTATGCGTTAACTCATATGTGTTCATCATTATGGTTATAGTAAGAATAGTTTTTATTGCATCAAGTTCCCCGGGGCACAAGCAACTAGGAAAGACTTCATCATACTCTCTGCTATCAGAGCCTTAGGCATGCCCTGAAGACCATCCCCCTGGTGACCAGTCCTCCACTTCATCTTTGCCTGTCTGTGACGTGCTGCTTCCATTTTCTGATCTAAGCCCTGCTGGCCTCAAGCCACAGTCACTTTGTCTTGCCAAAGATACCAGCTCCTTGCTCTCTCCTCAAGTTCTTCCCAGGCACAGAAGCTTTTCGTTCTGTGACTCAGAGCTGGTTTCTGGCTCTTGTAAATCCATGCTGAGTGTTGTGGTCTCTTGTCACAGCCTCTTGTCTCCTTGGCAGTCTCTTGTCTTCTACTAGGACGAAGATTCTACCTCCTCAGCACCATCTTTTCTCTTTGCATTTTTAGGATCTGGAGAGTGAATTTCTAAACAGACCTCAGGGCTTCTCTTTGAAATTGTCATTCATCCTGGATCTTCAGGTCTGTGGGGTCTTGTGAAAGGTGGAATAAACCATCTAGGCTGCTCACACCTTTTCCAGAGTCCTGGGATGGCCACTCCCTCCCCTCTCAAAAGTCCTCCCCTGTAGTTTAGAGAAGATGAAAATCCCTTCTTCTAGAAACCAGCCCCAAGGTGGGTAACAGTACTGTAAAGATGTCTGTGTCCACCGGGGTGCACCAGATGTCTGTGTCCACCGTGGTGCCCCAGATGTCTGTGTCCACTGTGGTACCCCTGTGCATCCGTCCCTTTTCACACAGTTTCCCCACTCCACCTTTCTTGGTAGCGGTCTTGGGTTGCCTTCAGTCTCCCTGTTGATCCCTAGAGCTGACAAGTTTGGGGGGTAGGGGTGGGATGGGAGGTGGAAAGGAGAGGTAACCTCATGTTCTACTGCTTAGCCTTTAACTGAGGGTAAACTAGTCATCTGCTGTGTTGGGTTGCCTCCACCCAGGTCTTTCTATAGTCAGGTAAAATCTGTTTCCACATGACCAAGAAAATAGAAAGTGGAGTGGAGAGATGACTCGGGGCTGACACTCGCAGCGATCGCAGGACTGGAACAGGTTCTATAGATCTTGTCTCCACTGGACTCCCTTGTTGTTCACCATGAAGTCATGTATATGCATGTGTGCTAACATTATCTGTCTTTACATGGTGAAATACAACTTTAAGCATGGAGTGGGTATGCCTTTAATCCCAGCACCTGGGAAGCAGAGGCAGGTGAATCTTTATGAGTTCGCTTATCTGTATATAGCAAGCAAGCTCCAGGCCAGTCACAGCTATGTAGAGACCCTGTTTCAAAAATAATGAAACAACCCAAAAACCAAAACCATACCTCCTGGCATGATGCTTTGCACATAATAAGTGCTCATTAATGTTGGTTGCTATTAGTTTTGTCCTCATAGTGCTTAGGAGTAAAAACAATATGCGTTAACACAGAGCTTGTAAGAAGTCTGGTTGGGCATTGGCAGAGGTTTGAACACATTCTTGTATAGTATGCTCGGAAGTGGGTGTGCATTGTAGTCTTTATTAACAGGCTTTGGGAATTTATACTGACATGGAAATTTAGTATCAACTTTTTACTTCCTAAGTTGTTTGCTTTTAAACATATGTATTTATTTATTTTAATTGTGCTGGGAATAACACCCTGGGCCTTGTACAATTCCCGGCCAAGTCTCCACACTGAGCTGGCAAGCACTTTGTATTAACTAAACTCCATGCCCAGCCCCTAACTGTTAAGTTGGAAATGCTTCTAAGTGTGGAGTCAGAGCTCAAGCCTGCAGTCCTACTGTGGGATCTGGAGTATCGGCGGCAGCCTCAACAGTGAAGGGTCTTCCCATTCTCCCATCAGTGACCCCGATGTCCACATTTTGTGTTGGCAAGGGTATCAGATGAAGGTGAATGGAGCTTCTGCCTGCAGGAACAGTGAGTGATGCTAAAAACTATTGTTACAGCATAGGATGCTTCCTGTGGATTATCTTTTCACTGTGTGGCCTTGGGCTGATTGCCATTCTGTTTCGCTTTGTTTTTTCTTATTTCTGAGAGAAAGGGTGAGAGGCAGCGATGGGGTTAACATATGTTAGAGTTTTCAAAAAGTGATACCGAGGAATATATGTGTTCTCTAGTGCGCAGAGAGCCAGGACGATAATCTTCAGGCCTTTGAAGTCTCTATTGCCCCCAGGAGGGTGTTGGCAAAGCTCTGGCTGATGGTTAACTTGATAGCCCAGTTCTGTGAGGGCAGAGCATGAGGTCCACGGTGGTGCTTTGTCTGATACCTGAGACTCCGGTGTCTGTCTCCCAGCATAAATGTGACACTTGCTGTAGGAGGGCCAGGCCCTGGCAGCTGGTACTCTGGGAGGAGAGCCCCGGCCAGAAGCAGGAGGAATCACTTAACCAGGGGACAAGTGACAAGTGTCACTCGTTCAATCAGCACATTCTTTAGCTCCAGTTGCTCCCAGGGGGCAAGCAATGGCTGGGTATCCACTGCCAGAATCGATGCAGAGACAGAGATGAGGAGGATCCAAATACAGTGCCTGTGCCCAGTGCCTGGCACAGAGAATGTGCTTAGTGAACACCGGCAGGGCCATGGGGAAGTGATAGAGGACCACAAAGTCCATGCAGCAGAGAGGACATATCCATTGCTATGCCACTTCCAAGTCCCCACTGTCCTGTCTGCTTACTCTCTGGTCAGTAAGCAGAGAGCAGAGAGTCAGAGAGCTCCTGGCTCTGTGCAGTTTACACTATTCTAAGAAGTTGAGATTCTTATCTCCTGACTCTCAAATCCAAACCCCCAATTCAGGAACTGTTAGGAGAAAGAGACGTGTATCAAGCACTTTGTGAGTCAGACCCAGAAAATTCACTGTTCACAACAGGCCTGGTGGATGGAACAGATGTTTCTATTCCCACCTTCCTCATAAAGAAAGCAAGGTTAGCTCAAGGTGTTACAGCTGTGTGTGTGTGTGTGTGTGTGTGTGTGTGTGTGTGTGTGTGTGCAATTTTAGATTCATCACTCTGAAGCCTGAAGACTCATCTGTTGACCATCCAAATCTCTTGTCTCAGAACCATGTGGACATACGTGTGAGCTGTAGGTGAGGGCCTGGCTGCATTTAACCTCGCCAAGTTTCTTGGCTTCTTCTCCTCAGTGGAACTGTCCTTAGCCACAGAGAGAGACTTCAGATGAAGAGGAATAGAACTGGTCAGTTGAGAGTTCTTCACTTAGTATAGACCTGTGTTCAGTTCGGAGTACAGCAAAGAAGCCAGGGCTTTACAGCCAATAAGTGGATTAAGGAAGTCAGTCGACGCTCAGTTACCAAGAGGAGACATCAAAAGTATTCTAGCTGAATTAGCCTATTAGGTTCTTCTTTAAAAGGGGTTGGGAGGGACTGGAAAGATGGCTCAGCAATTTAGAGTTCAGATTCCAACTCTCATGTAGTAAGCTGGGCATCTTACACTTATGCAGGGGGATGAGACAGAAGCATTGTTAGGGCTTGCTAGCTTTCAGTCTTGCTGAGAAAACATGAACCTCAGGCTCATGGAGAGACCTAGCTTCAAATAGGTATGGAGTGATTGAGGAGGACACCTGATGCCTTGTGGTCTGCATGCATGCATACTCCCTACACACACACACACACACACAAACACACACCCACACACACACGTGCACACCTGTGTTAAGATTTGTGGTTTTGTGTTTTTATTCTCTTTTTTAAAAAAATATATTTATTTATTTTATGCATATGAATACACTGTAGCTGTCTTCAGACACACCAGAAGTGGACATCCGATCCTATTACAGATGGTCATGAGCCACCATGTGGTTGCTAAGAATTGAACTCAGGACCTCTGGAAGAGCAGACAGTGCTCTTAACCACTGAGACATCTCTCCAGCCCTGCATTTTTTGTTTTCAATTATGTGTCTGTGCATGTATCCTTGGAGGCCAGAAGTTCCCATAACTTACGTGTGACTGAATATCCGTGTAGGAACCCACGGCCTATATCCATAGCTAAGGCCTCTGACTTCAGGACTTCTCAAAGCTCTGCTAAAGAGTAGCTAGCTGCAGGAGAAAGTGTAAATGATGACAGACATTGGCTATCTTCTCTAATCTTGGAAGACAAATAGATCCTTGGCTGAGAACTCCAAGCTCCTCTTTCCGAATCTGTAAAACAAGAATGATCGCACCTGACCTAACTCCAGCATCTGAAAAGGCTTGGATGGCGCCATGCCTCTGAGATGTTTCCTAAACACACACCATAACCACATAAGAAAAACAGCCTTACCCCCATCAAGTTCCAGTCTGTAACTCTGTGCCCACCCCTCCTAGAATCAGCACATAACACGCCTGCACAATGTGCTGTCTGCCTTCTGTGTGGTTGGTACTACTGGTTGTACTCTGTGGTTGTTTGTTTTGCAGAGATACAGTCTTGCTATGTAGCCCAGGCTGGCCTTGGATTCAGAAACCCTGCCTTTGTTCCCCTAGATTTTTGGTATGTTGTTAGGCATATGCCGCCACACTTAGCTGTTTGTTCTCTGGTTTTGTTTAGTTAGCTGTGTCCCTGTTGGTGCTCACACAGGGATCCTGTGACACTTGTGCCTTCTGCCAGCTGTTCATTCCCAAGGGTGGATGACTGTCAAACCCCTTTTATGTGATTCCCTGCCCCTCTCCAGTGGTGCTTCAGTCTGACTTCTTTTGAGCAGATCCTATGTTGTGCTAGGCATGAACTCCTGGCTGAGATATAACCCAGCCCCTCAACGGCATCTTAATAAAGCAGCCCAATGGAGAGGCCCTGCTTGCTCAAGTTCTCACCGTCCCCTTGTTACTGTTTGTTCTATGACCCCAGATTGGTCATTTCAGCCTTGCTCCCATTTTTCTTACCTGGAGTGAGGATGAAGTGATCTTAAAAACTGGTCTGATGGCTCATGATTCTGACTGATGGCCTACAGTCTTGTAGGTTCGCTTACTTTAAGCCCAACACCATTGCCCGATCATTCTCTCTGTAATCAAGAAGGCCTTGGCATCTAGTGAATCACAGACTGACCACTGGGCTCTGTCGCTTCCCACACTTACCTTGCCTCTCTTTGTGTAGGAATGCTTGATGGCACATTAACAGTTTCCTGTTCCCTCCTTCCCACCATGGTTCTTTTTGCCTCCTCAGATGTGTGCACACCAGGGCAGACACAAGTGTGTTGCACATAGCCCCAGATCAGTGCAGAACTAAATTTGCGAAGCAAATACAAAGTCCTAGGCCCCCTTTCTCTTGCTTCCTCCAGTTCTGGTTCTATCTAGTAATCCTAATCCCCACCTCCCATAACTCTCTGCTGCTGCCCCGGAAATGGTTTTTGCCACCATTTCTTGCCCGGGCCTTTGGTGAGAAATCACCCACCATGAGCAACTAGGTAAGAATCATATTGTAGTGGGACTCCACGGTACATGACGATAGTCCAGTTCACCTGTCAGAGTTCCTTCTTTGACTTAGGGAAGGCACGGGTCTTTCCCCGAAACCTGCCTCACCCATTTCATACCTACCTTGTGAGGTGGGCTGAGAAGAGAAGCCACTCACCTCTCTATCTCTACCTCTCTAATCTTACGGATTTATGGGCTCCTGAATTAAGTTGGCCTTGTTCCCTTTCACAGGGTATGGCAGCTGGCGAGAACTGGCCAAGGCCCTAGCCAGCAGGAACATCCCAGCCGTTGATCCGAATCTCCAGTTCTATCGTCCCCAGCGGCTGAGCCTTAAGGTATGTGGCAGGTCTAGTCTGTCTTCCATCCTCCTTGCTGCTGGATCAGCCAGGGCCATCTTTTGCCCTCAGTTGCTCCATGGTCTTAAAGGAAGTCTTCTCTGTGGTATATGCAGAGGGGAGACAGCTGGTGGAACCCTGGTCTCACCTTGAAGTTCTGGCTGAGTGCAGATATCTATCTTGTCTCTCTCAAAGTCTCAGTAGACCTAGTTGTTCCATTGTTCACACTATCCAAGTCTGCGCTGTTCCAGGCATGTGGTGTCTGTCTCAGACAGTGCATCCTAAGCTAGGGGTATGTTGGCTTAGAAGTTGAGCTTTTGCCTAGCTTGTGTGAGGCCTTAGATTTCATCCCCATTACACACACACACACACACACACACACACACACACACACACAGCATTCCTGAATATTAACCAGCATATCCTGGCAACAGGACTACTCCTGATGACAGTACCAGATGCATGGTACTGAAAGCCAGAGTTGGTAAAGTAGACAAATGCCCTTCCCTACAAACAGTTGGGGTGTGGTTTGTCATGAAGCATTTCCCGATAGTGTTGCTCAGGTGGGTAGATTAGGGAAACTGAGGCCCATTCCAATTTGGACCCTCCTCCTACCCTCAACCCCCCACAACCACTGACCACAGAACAGAAATGGATCCCCAAAGTTGGATGTAACCAAAGTAACTCTGTGGCCCCATATGGTAGGGAGGGCCTGGGTTGTCTTTGAAGGGCTCCCATTTGTTGAGACCAGTGACAAGTCTGGATAGACTTGGGGGTGGGGGTTGGAGGAGTAAGAAGCCACAGCTCCTGCCTCAAGGGGGTCCAGAGTCCATTTTTTCCCATGGTTGAAAAATTCAGAGACGTGAATGGAAGCAGGAGTTCATGTTGACAAGCCTGAGATATTCTCCTCAGGGATGTGGTATAAATAATGAATGAGATAGCATTCCCTTAAGCTGACAAGCTTTCTTGGAGCAGGAACTATGTCCCATGACCCCCTTCTTCTCCACAGACAGCTTCAAAGAGCCCAGAATCCTGTCCTGTCTTCAATTTGTTAATAATATTTTCACCAAGCTCATTCTTTGTTTTTTCGATAGGACCAAGAAATTGTCCGAAGTAGGAGTAGGAACAGTAGCTACTTGAAGTGGAACAAGCCTGTCCCCTGGCTCTCAGAGGTAAAGGTCTCTACTGAATCTGGTCTGTGTGTGTAGAGTGTGTGTGTGTGTGTGTTCTGCCTGCATGTATGTGTACCTCTTGGTTAGGCCAGAAGTGAGCATTGGATCCCCTGGAACTGGAATTATAGACAGTTATGGGTACTGGGAATTGAACCCTGGTCCTCTGAAAGAGCAGCCAGTGCTCTTAACCATTGAGCCATCTCTCCAGCCCCTGAACCTGGTCTTTAAAAGGACTTAAACAGATGAAATGGGAGCCCAAACATTTGCTGCAGGCCTACTGTGTGCATATCCGTCTCCCATCAGTTGTTTTGACTCTGCAAGGTAGTATTTTGTTAACCCAGCTTTCTGTTGCTAGAGCAAACTCCTGACACAATCTACTCACTCCTAAGGAAGAAGGGCATCACCATCGCTCATGATTTCAGAGGTTTTAGTTCTTGCCTGTTTAGCTCTGTTGCTTTGGGCCTATGTAGCACAGTAGCACACAGTGAGGAGAGCTAGAGGAGGATTATTCTAACCGGGGTGGATGGGAAGCAAAGAAGCGGGAAGGGCTGGTCCTGACATTTCTCCAGCAGCAGGCCTGCGGACCTGCTTCCTTTAGGTTCCGACCGTTCCCAATAGCATGGCATGTCGGGACTTCCGGGCATTTCAGAGACACCGTAGATCCAAACCATGCGGTCATTATCCTTATTTTATAGGTGGGAAAGCTGTGTGTAGGGAAGTTATATGACTTTCACGGCTTTGCCAATCCCCAGTCTTAAAGATAACAACCTCCCCAAGAGTTCTTTCTCAAACCATTAAATCCCAGATATTCCAGGAAGAAGGAATCCATTGTTTAAAAAGATTTAAAAAAAACAAAACATAAAAACCCTCTGTGCAGGGCCCCTGTTCTTGGAAATCCACATTAGCATATGAAAGATTCTGAGAAGTCCTGGGGAAATCTGTTTCGCTTGATTTAGCTCCACAGGTCCCAAATTTATTTGCCCTTGAACTGCCTTTTTTATAAATGCTTGTTAAGATTCCGAGCCACCGATGGTCTAAGGGATGGTCTAAGGGAACATGCGTTAGGAATCTGCTTCAGAAAGCAGTTGTTATGGGTCCAAAAATCACAACCAGGTACAGTGGCACAGCAGGGCAGTTAGTCACTTGAGCCTGCACAGCAAAGCAGCAGTCTGTCCCTTAACAAAACCCCAGCCATCCTGAAACCTTTTACTTAAGGGCATTGGTATTCCTTTTTTGGGGGGGCGAGGGGGGTGTAATTAACATGTACAAGATACCTTGAGTACATGTTTATACCAAAACTCTGGAATAGCATGGTGTTCTGGGGAGTTGTATCTTACAGTGTATTTAGAGCCCAGGATCTTCGTCTTGGGGCCTGGGGTAGAAACTACTTTTCTTGGCTGTGTGGTGTGGGCCAGTCTAATGTCTTTGCTGTTCCTCCTGCAGATTGATCTTGCAGCTTGGGTAGTTTGATTTACAGCCCACCCACAAGGGCGAGAGTGAAGGAGACAATGTTAGCCCCTCTATTCTGTGATACTGTCTGCTTTAAAGCCCGGTGGGAGGGTAGATTACAAGGCTGGTACAGTTGTTTTAGGTGACATCACCCGGCCTCTGGAGACAGGATGCTGAGCTATTGCTTTAAAGATCAGTTGCTCTGGGATCTAGCCTTCACTCTTTTGGGGCAGCTTGGATCGTTTTTCTTTTTTCACATTTTTGTTGTTGTTTATTTTTGAGACAGAGTCTCCTATTGCCCAGGCTGGCTGTGTAGTTGAGAACGAACTTGAACTCCTCCTAATCATCCTCCGCCTTCATCTCCCAAGGATTACAGACACCTGCCAGCACTTCCAGCACACTCTTGTTTGCATCCTCCCTCCGTCCACCCCCCTCCCCCCATCATTTTGGAGATAGGATCTCTCAAGCTAGCCTGAAAGTTATGATCCTCCAGCCTTAGCTTCCTGAATACTGGAATTTTAGGCATGTGCCACCATTATCTGTCCTAGAATTGACTTTTTGTTTTGTTTTGAGAAAAAGGCCTTGGCTAGGCTGGAACTCACAGAACCTGCCTCTGCCTATGGATTACTGAGGTTCAATGCATGTGCTACCACACAGCTGTCCATCCATTGACTGACTGTTAGTCTTTTTCCTTGGCTTCTGCCTACACATTTGCTTCTCCTGCACTGTGTCTCTCATGGAACAGAAGTTCCTAGGAAGATGTGGAAACAGGAAGAACTGTATTCCACATCCCGTTTATCCCTTCCCTTTGGTAGACAGATTGTTGCTAATCTGGGGCCATGTTGACTAAGGCCGCCGTGAACACTGGTGTAAGATTTGCTGTGGATTAGGCTTTTCTGTTTTCAGAGCCCACATCACCATTGCATGTGTCTCGCCATCTTCATACTTGGTCACATGGTGAGCCACCTATAGCACACCAGTTCCTTATGAACCTTATGAACAGGAAGTTTCACCCAGTAGGTTCCACAGAATGGCCCTTATCTTTCTAGCATCTGAAGCCCCTTCATTCCACAGGGGAGCGCCCTCAAATCGAGAGCAGACCAGAGGTTAGGAGTACAGCTTGTTGGTAGTGTTTGTCTCGATGGCAAGAGACCCCCCCAGATTCAACTTCCAGCACTGTTTAAAGAATAAACGTGGGGAGGAGTAGATCGAGTTTGCAGAACTCTGCCCAGGAGTCTGAAATGTAGGAACTAGTGGCCTGATTGCACACTGAGGTCAGTTCAGGCCCCAAGCTAAAGCACCCATCACGTGTGCTGGCTTGTGACAGAGCAGCAGCAGCAGCAAGCTACAGCAAGGGTCAGCCAGTGCTCACAGGTGAGGCAACGCTCTCCTGTCCCCCTACAGCAGCTCCAAGCACAGGTGACACCAACCAGTGTGTACATCTCAAGTCTTAGTCTTTTGAGCTATGTATCTCTGTCTGTCTGTCTGTCTGTCTTAGTTATGGTTTTACTACTGTGAACAGACAACATGACCAAGGCAACTCTTATAAGGACAAGATCTAATTGGGACTGACTTACAGGGTCAGAGGTTCATTCAGTCCATCATCATCAAGGCAGGAGCATGGCAGCATCCAGGCAGGCATGGTACAGGCAGAGCTGAGAGTTCTACATCTTCATCTGAAGGCTGCTAGTGGAAGACTGACTTCCAGGCAGCTAGGGTGAGGGTCTTAAGCCCAAGCCCACAGTGACACACCTACTCCAACAGGGCCACACCTTGTAATTGTGCCACTCTCTGGGCAAGGGTATACAAACTATCACAGTCTATCTATCTACCTACCTGTCTGTCTGTCTATCTCCCCACCTCCTCCCCAGTTAAATGCTTTATAAACCACTGAGCTTCCTCCACCCTCTTTCAGCTAACTGCACAGTGAACACATTAACTGGTACAAAGCACATGGTAGGATGGATTGCTCTGGATTCAGCTTCTACAAGCATTTGCTCCTCCTCCTAATTCAGATGTGGGATTCATGGGAAGGAGCTGCTAGCTCTTCCCAGGGAAGGCACAGAGCGTCATAGACATATTTGAGAAAACTTTTGAGGAACAAACAGGAGCCGGCCGTGTGGCAAAGAAAGCAAGGGGTCTGACGAGGAAACTTGTACAGCATGGAAAGCTGAGAGGATGGTTTGGGGCAAAGGCTGAGAGTGGGATGTGGGTCGGTGTGACAGGGAGTGTGTGGAGAGGTCTGGGTAGGCGGCCAGTCGTGAAGATCAGAGTAAGGCTTGATTCTGCAATCGCCTGAAGTTCTCAGCTACAGAGTGACTTGCCTCATCAGATCAGTCCGGTTGCTTCAGAACAGTCCTGGGGGCAATAAGAACAAACCAGGGCAGGGGACACGACACCCGTCCACCTCCTCCTGCTGCTGGCCTGGCAAGCCCAATAAGGCCCAGCAGAGGTGGAGTTGAAGGAAGGAAAGGCAGTGGAGTAGGCCTTCCCTTCCCTGCGTACGCCCTTTGCTCCACCATCTCCACAGAGTAATTGCTGTGTGTTCTCGGGAGTCACTTCCTGAGCCCTGATAGCCTCCCTTCTAAATGAGACAATCTGACAAATACTTTCTCCAGTGCGGCTAACTGCATGTTCCAAACTGTCACAACTAAAGCTTAGAGGCGGCCCTCTCCTTCCCTGGCTTTTTTGCCTATGCCAGGCAGAGGAGAAGGGCCGCCTCGGAGGCTGATGTGCCGGAGTCCCACATCTTAGCTAAAATGGAATCACACAAAACACAAATTCTGATGTAATTGTCAGTCTGGGCCTGGGGAGGAAGACAGTGTCCAAGGATCCCCAAGATACCCCCACAGTCAGAGGTTGCCCACAAAAGTTTGAGGCTCAGCCAAATACTGGGTAAATTCTCCCTTGAAGAAATGGCTGATTCTCTCACTCACTCTTGTCCTGCTCCCAGGGCTTCCCATAGCACCTCAGGCTCCCATGGCCAAGCTAGATCATCCAGAGAGCTCTGAGAAATTGGTGTCTCCCTGCCCTTAGGCCAAAGCTGCTTTCTTGGCAAACCCATTCTCACATCAAGTCTGACATTGTAGCTCCAGGCTTCACACAGCTGACCACTCTGCTCTGGTGGCTGTGCTCCCCTTGAGTGCTCTGCTCTTCCAGGACCAGAGCTCTCTGACCTGGAGGTCTCCTGGGAAGGGGAAAACACAGACTGCTCGGAGAAGACAACCGGATCCTTTAAGCTGGACTTGAGGAATTTCCCCAGCATAACACCCCCATTCTTTTCCTTCCTTGGAGCCTCAACTGCGTCCCACCTACCAACCCACAGACTTCCTTACCCACCCCAGCCCCTCCCTGCATTCCTGTGAGTGAAGGTTACTTCCCAAGGGCCCAGGTCAGAGAGTGACAAGCTAGCCTCTGCCAGTGCAGTCCTGTGAGGAGCCTGTGAGCTGCAGGGGGCCCTGAAGCAGCTCGAGTCCCCCCCCCCCCCCATCACCATAGTTTTGCTCAGATGCTTCCCCCAGCCAGAGTATGAAGACCACTTGGTAGATAAGGTTTCATGACAGGCAGACAGCTGCAGAGCCTTCCTCTCATGAGAAACAGGGGAGGCATGGTAAGCAAGCCCTTGGCTGGAACCCAGCCTAGCTCCTTCTGTCACTTCACCATTTTGCCATGGCTGTTATGCCCCTTGTCTGTGCCTGCAGAATGCCTAGAAGGAACGAGAAGTGTGTGGTGTGGACCTGTAGGCGTGTGTGTGTGTGTGTGTGTGTGTGTGTGTGTGTGACCCATCCTTAGAGTCAGGCCACAGGGCTAATGTTGACTTTTCATCGGGGGAAGCATTCCTGAGATAACCAACTCATGAACAAGAAAACATTGTGTAGGCTCAAGATTTCAGAGGGTTAATCCTAGGCTTGCTTGGCCCTATTCCTTTGGCTTGTGGCAGCTTAGTACATCATGGTGGCAAAGGACTGGTAAGTCAAGAAAGACAGAAAGCAGTGAGGATTCCAGTAACCCCTTCAGGGGCACAGCCCTATAACCTAACCTTCTGCTAGGTCCTCACCTCTAAAGGTTCCACATCTTCCAGCAGCACCGTGGACTGGAGCCAAGCCTTCCATAGAATATGTAAGAAGCACTGTGTCCATCTCTCACTCTGGACTGCTCCTACTCATTGTCCCCTCTCTGCCCCACACAGTTCCGGGGCCATGCCAACCTGCATGTGTTTGAAGACTGGTGTGGCAGCTCCATCCAACAGCTCAGGGGCAACCTGCACTTCCCGCTCTACCCCCACGTGAGTGCCTATGGGAATGTCTGTACACCATGCCTAGACCACCCTCTGTGTCGCCTGCATCTCATCTTCTCCACCTGCCTCCTTCCCTGCTCCTTCTCAGTCCATCAAAGTCTGTCTTACTCAGTCTCTTGGGCCCTCTCTTCCTCTGTTTAAAAGATCTTTCTTGTCTTCTCCTTCCTTGAGGCTCTTGCACTTGCCACTCGCCAGCCATTTCAGTTCAGTCTCTCTGGATGTTATCCAAGGGCAGCATGTGCAGATGTGTGTTTGTGCATTGTACAAGGTCACCTGGACCAAGAAGTGAGTGGGACCGGACTTTTATCCTGTACTCCACTCACCATGCCACACCCCTAGTCTCTCACCTGCTGTTCCCCTCCTCCCCAGCAGCCTTGAGTGGATCAAACTCTCAGTCCTTAAACGCTCCCTGGCTCTGAGTAACAGTTCACCTTTCTTGACGTAGATCCGCACAACCCTGAGGAAGCTGGCTGTGGCCCCCAAGTGGACCAACTATGGTCTCCGCATATTTGGCTATCTGCACCCTTTTACCGATGGTGAGGGAGTTCCGAAGCCCCACCCTTCTTCCTGTTTCCTTCTTCCTGTTTCCACCTTCCTGGGGGAGGAGGGTCCTGGAAACATAAGCCTGAGCTAGGAAACACATCTACACTGAGCCCTTGTTACTCCAAAGGGAGGGGAAACTGAGGCATGGTGAACCCTCATCCAGTACCCTCAGACAGCGACCCCCACCCCAGCCTGGACTGGCTGGTGTACAGAATTCTTCTCCATCTTCGTATTGCTCCCCCAGAATGTAGAGTCCCCTCCCCCATGCGAAGGTGGTGGGTGGGGCAAATCACTGTGAGTGAAGGGAGTCAAAGCCCAGGCATAACGCAGGCATTTAGCCTTCGTGCCAAGGGCCTCTTTGATTCACCCAGACACTCTGCTGTTGCCTAGGGAAAATCCAGTTTGCCATCGCTGCTGATGACAACGCTGAATTCTGGCTGAGTCGTGATGACCAGGTCTCAGGCCTTCAGCTGCTGGCCAGTGTGGGCAAGGTAGGATCAGCTCGGCCCCTGACCTTTCATTGGCCCCTGATGTGGTATGAGAGTCTTGGGAGCCTCCTTGACCATTAACATCACTGACACGAAGAAGAGACAGAAGCGGCACATGCTGCCCCTCAGTTCTGACCTACACTGCAAAAGACATGGGCGATGTGGACAGAGCGGGGACCCAGCCACATACATTTTTCCGGTTCCATTGTCCCCAAGGCCATGCTAAGGATTCATGCTGGGTTGGTTGCCTATGGGAAGGCTCCCTTCCAACAATGGAGACAGAAGTGTGTTGGCCAGCCTTCCTCTTTGACCCTGTCTTCCTTCCTCTCCCCTTTCCTCTCCCCCCATCTTCTCTCCTTTTCTTTCCTTCCTTTTCCCCTCCCTCCCCACACTTCTAGACAGGAAAGGAATGGACAGCCCCTGGAGAGTTTGGGAAATTTCAGAGTCAAATTTCCAAGCCAGTGAGGTAAGTAGGATGGGTTACCACCCACACTCTTGTGAGCCCCTCCAGTGGCAGGCCTGTGGGCATGAGAGAGCCAGGAGGGCCTCTCCTCACCATCCACCAGCTCACTGCTCAGGGTTAGTGTGCCTGAGCATCCTCATGGTCTGCCTAAACAGATGCCGCCTGCCCTACCCTTCCACATTTTATGAATGTTTTTAGACTCTTTTTCATGAATGCATTTTACCTATATGTATATAGGCGTGCCGTGTGTAGGCCTGTTGCCCTCAGACGACAGAAGGATTATTGGATCCTCTGAAACTGGTCTTACAGATGGTTGTAAGCTGCCACATGGGGGCTGGGAACCGAACCCTGGTCTTTTCACCCAGCCCCACCCCAAGCCCCGCCCTCATTTTAGAGGAGGGGACTGAGACCCAGAGCTTTGTGACTGATGGAAGGCCACACAGATAGTGAGTGATACTCAAGGCTAGAAAACAGGTCTTCCCCCACCCCCCACCCCCAATTTTCTCCAGGCCTAGAAATGCTCGCACACATAAAGACTGCCCAGTGGTTGCTCTGGGGCTTAAGAGAGGGAGTCCCTACAGGGAACTGGAAGTGTGACCTTGAAGTGATCCCAGGAAATCAACCTCTTCCAGCCTACAGCAGCTGGAATGGCTTTAAGAGCTAGCCTATGAACTTAGTCCTGCTGCAGCACGCAACCTGGTGGCTAGCGTAGTCACGGGTGCAACCATATCCCGGTTTGAGCAGATCTTGTTTGCACAGAGAGCTCTTGCTGTGTACCAGCACTCTTGAGTTCTCTCAGTGGTTTTCTAAAGGCTGCCTGGTCCAAATTATACCTGCATTGCTCACTACCTGGGTGACTTTGGGCAAATGACCAAAGATTACGGTGCCTGTAAGCCTAAGAGTGTCAGGAAAAGCACCTGTGTATAGTCCCGGCAGCAGGGCCTGCTCTCTAAGGCATACTCACGAGTGCGATTTCACTGGGTCTCCCAGGGAACTTCTGAACTGTTTATATTTGGCCCTTTCAAAAAGCAAGTCAAGGTTAACTGTACGGAGTAGGTGGGGATAGTTAAATTACAAGCACCTGGTAGGAGAAAGGGGCACCCGGGAGCTTGTGGGTGGGAGTGGATGGAAGTGACTAGCTAAGGAAAAGCCTGTTTCCTGTCTCCGCCCGCCAGTTTGTCAGCCTCCCTCAGGTACTACTTTGAGGTCCTGCACAAGCAGAACGACGAGGGCACTGACCACGTGGAGGTCGCTGTGAGTGCCTTTATCTCTCCTGACCTCCACTCCCACCTACCCACTCCGCAGCCACCCACCCCCACTCCCACCTCACCCCTACCCCCTCCTTCACGTGCCTTTCCCAGAATTCCCTTCCCCGTAGCCCTTGATCGATGTCCCAAACCCAGTGTTCTCCAACCTCTGTGCCCTTCCTTTAATTCTAGTGGAGACGGAATGACCCTGGCGCCAAGTTCACCATCATTGACTCCCCCTTCTTATCTCTTTTTACAAGTGAGTAGGCTCTGAGTAGGCTCTACCTGCCTGGAAGCACAGAGGTGCCACTGGGGAGAATGTGGCTCACGGTGAAGTCACAGGGGTGGGAATAAAGTTCAGAACCATAGAACACAGGTATGACTAAGGTCCAGGGAAAGATAAGAACTTGAGGGACCTTACAGTTAGGGAGACTTTACTCTCCTGGATCAGAGGTCTATTTAAGAATGTGCTAGATAGCCAGACCACCTGGTGGACGGTGGTGGCGCATGCACTCAGCACTCAGGAGACAGAAGCAGGCAGATCTCTGTGAATTCGAGGCCAGCCTGATCTACAGACAGCTAGGTGCTACACAGAGAAACTCTGTCTCAAAAAACAAAGACAGATGTGTTCTCATGTTTGTTTGTTTAAAGAGGAAAGGCAAGCAGTGGGGGTCTTAATGAAGCAGAATTTCTTAACTCTCTCCTACAGTAATCCCTGTTAGCCTGAGAGACCTACACATGATTCCAGATATGGGTCCAAAGCAGACAGACACACAAAGCATTTATTGATAACGGATTATAAGGAAATTAATTTTAAAGTAATGCTTTTGGTATATCATTTATCAAAGGTTAAAGCAAATTTGTCTATTGATGGAATATATATATATATTATTTTTACATGATTAAATCCTGGTGCTGAAGAGATGTCTCCATGGTTGAAAACACTTGTTGCTCCAGGAACTGATGCAGGTTCCCAGCACCTACATGGTGGTTCACAATCATTTTAAACTCCAGTTTCAAAGGACTTGATACCTTCTTCTGATCTCCATAGGCACATAGATTCAGGCAAAACACTCATACACATAAAATAAAATTTAAAAACATAATTTTGTTTTAAAAGAGCACTCACTGCTCTTCCAGGGGCTCTGAGTTCAGTTCCAGGCACACATCATCTCACAGTCAACCTGTCACATCTAAGAGATCTGATGGCCTCTTCTGGCCTTCACGGGCATCAGCACATAAGGTGTACTCACAAAGACAGGCATACAAACACAGAAATACAAATACAAATAAATCTCAGCACTCAAGAGGCAGAGGCAGGCAGATCTCTGTGAGTTCCAGGCCAGCCTGGCTTATATATTGAGCTAAAGAACAGCCAGGGCTTGGTCCCACTTGGTGGGACCCTGTCTCAAAACAAACAAACAAACAAACAAAAATTATTTTAAACAATTAAACTTTGGCTAAATATTTGCTGCTGTAGGATTTAGGGCATCTTCTAGCCTTTTCAAATAATCAATATTGTGTGTGTGTGTGTGTGTGTGTGTGTGTGTATGTGTGTATGTGTGCGCGCGTGCGCCCTGGCACACATATGCAGAGGCCAGAGAGGACACAGTGCCTGCTTTATTGCTGTCTATCTTAGCCCGTAAGACAGGACCTCTCCCTAAAACTGAAGCTCACTGTTATGGGTAGGCTGCCTACAAGTGAGCTTCTGGGGTCTTCCTATTTTGTTCAACTGGGGCTACAGGCTGTGTCCAACTTTTATGTGTGTGCAGGAGATTCAAACTCATGTTAATGAAACAGATACCCCTACTCACTGAGCCGTATACTCAGCCCCTTGATCGAAACTCTAATCGTTTGATCATTGATGCCGAGTGTACTGCTTTGTATAAATCATTGCTGAGAGTACCACATTCAGCATAAATAAGTGGTGCACAATAGAAGCTATATTAAGGGTCATTTTGAAAATTCTGTCCCAATTCTAAACCAAAATTCACTTGATAGCTTTTTTAAATGATCACTTTTTTGTTTCCTATCACTAATCTGTTATGTTTCTATAAGAGCACAAAACTTCATGTGCACAGCAAAAACACCACTATCATACCAGTCAGTAGTTTTGAACCTGAGCCTTAGTGTTTCAGGGATTGTTCACTGGCCTTGCTAGGTGTGTGGCATGTGTTCAGGATCAAGGTTGATGTTGGTTCTGAAACCTTTTTTTCTTTTCTTTTTCTTTTTTTCTTTTCTTCTCTTTCTTTCTCTCCCAACACAGGGTTTCTCTATGTAACCCTGGCTGTCCTGGAACTCACTCTGTAGACCAGGCTGGCCTCGAACTCAGAAATCCGCCTGCCTCTGCCTCTGCCTCCCAAGTGCTGGGATTAAAGGCGTGCGCCACCACTGCCTGGCTGGTTCTGAAACCTTTTAACTCTTGCCTTTTTTTTTTTTTTTTTTTAAATGACCAGATTTCAAAACCAGAAACCTTTACTGCTGACACATCTTTTTTATGACCCTACCTAGTCACAACTCTCCCTGTAGGCGCTTAACATCCAGCTTAAGCTGTGGACTGGAGAAGAAAAAGAGGTGGTCTGAGCAAGCCCAAGGAATAAAAATGCCAGCTCCTGGTCCCCACCTCCTGTGATAGAGAAGACCGTAGTTAGTGGGGTGTGCAGACAATGGGCCACTATAGTGCTATGGGTGCCTGGCTCACCATGTTCGCAGGACATTCACAGATGGTAGAAGAGAGCCTGCCCCCTAGAGGATGGAACTAGATTGCATGGGTGGTAACATCTTTCCTCTCTTAAGGGAGAAGCCTTAAGTTCAAAGGCCAGCAAGCACTGCCAGAAATACCCAGGAAGTATTATATAGGTGTAGACTAAGGGAAATTAAATAGTATGGCTGAGTATATGTTTCTGTCAGGTCAACAGTAAAGCATTTTGAGGAAGACGTATCTTTTTCTAGTCTATACAAAATTGTGATGTGAGCTGGCCAATGGGGCAGAGCAAGCTCAAAGGGAGCTGGCTAAAGCCACAAGTTACAGGACATCTGAGGGCAGGGGCCCAGGCACAGCCTTGGCTTTACCTGCAGGAATATAGAAGCTGTGCTTGTGTCCCACCACCTGCCCCACAAAGCATGCTCGATTCTATCAGGACCTACAGCTTCCTTCTGTTCTCTCCTCCCTGAACACAGATGAGACCATCCTAAGGATGGATGAAGTGGGCCACATCCCGCAGACAGCAGCCAGCCATGTGAGCTCCTCCAACACTGCTCCCTGGGATGAGCATCCCCCAGCTGACATGCTTCGGCCTGACCCCCGGGATACTCTCTATCGAGGTAAGTCCTTGGCCACGAACTGATCACCACATCAAGGCGCTCTGTGTTGATAGACTCAGGAGACCTGTCTATTCTACAGTAGCCCTGAAGTCACAAAATCTTTTCCCCTTTGAAGTGTAAAACAGCATAGATACCAAAAATGTATGAGCATTTATGTCCAATTCTGTGATTCTATAAACCATTACAGAGTAGACATTTGTCTAACACCACCTAAGACCAAAAATGGAATTAGAATCCAGACCCCCTCCCCTCCACAAATGTAGGAGTCTCTCACTCTCACTCTCTCTCTCTCTCTCTCTCTCTCTCTTTTTTTTTTTTTTGCTTGTTTTTCAAGACAAGGTTTCTCTGAGTAGCCCTGGCTGTCCTAGAACTTGCTCTGTAGACCAGGCCAGCCTCAAACTCACAGAGATGGCCTGTCTCTGCTTGAGTGCCTGATTAAGGGCAAGCACCAACACCACCTGACCTTAGACCCCACCCACTCTTATCATTCAGTAAAGAATCTTTTAGTCTTGTTTTGATGCTGAGGATTGAATCTAGGACGTTGAGCTGGGCATATATGCTCTACCACTGAGCCGAATCCCCAGCTGGTCATGTTTACATCTTAAAAGCTGACAGTGCGCCCCATTTTTCCCCTTTAAAATAAAAGAAGTCAGCAGCCAGATGTGTCGTCTGTCCACAATCCACAGTCAGGAGGATGAGGCAGGAAGATCCTGAGTTTGCATCCATAGCAGACCCTGTCTCAGAAAATCAAAACCAAAAAACTAGTGAAAACTGGTTAGTGGAGAAATCTTGAACCAAGGACAGATCCACGTAATGGAGGGGTAGTAAGGTGGGGCCTTGTGCTTCTTGAAGGGTCATTAGACAGCAGTCCATTCTGTTCCTGTGTCTCCAGTCCTCTGCCCTCACCCCTGGGGAGGGGTGGTGGTTTCCTTGGGCAGACTCAGCTGATACGAATGGATTGAGACCACAGTTGTCCCCAGTGACTTAATGGAAGCTGTTTGAATGGAAAGCATCGGGTCTCTCCCTTAGCCAGGAGCCTCTGTGGCCCTAAGGTGTTTGTGTTCCAACTTCTTCACACACCTCAATCCTCTTCCCTTCCTGTTCCCAGTGCCTCTGATCCCCAAGTCCCATCTGCGTCATGTCCTGCCTGATTGTCCCTACAAACCCAGCTACCTGGTGGATGGGCTCCCGCTACAGCGCTACCAGGGCCTCCGCTTTGTAAGTCATGTCCCTAGACCAAGGAGGACAGGGAGAAGGCCTGCTGCCTGTGGCTGGGGGTGTAGGGGACAGGGGACTCTGCTTCCTGCATCCTTGTTCAGTAGACAGGATGACCTCTCAGGTCCCTTGGCTGCATTCCTGGATGGGCTCACTAAGGTGGACTGTTCTAGAGAACCTGCAGATACATGCTCTGCCTTGGAATCTGCCCCCCACCCCCAATTCTGCAGCCTAGTGACCGCCCTAAGGGCCACACAAAACCTATCCTGCGTGCTCAGTCCCAGCAACTGGGTAGCCAGTGGCATTTTAAACTCATAGACTAGACACTTAGAGAAATGTGCTAGATGTGAATGGTAGCTTTATCTGGGTAGAGAGTGAAAGGTCTAGGCTGGAGACAAGAAGGAAGAGGTCAAGGGTCATGGCCAGGCCAGAGAGTGGGTGGGCTGTAATTGAGGACATTTTTGGTGGTGGTGATCTCAGCCTGTGTTTAGGGAGAAAAGGAAATGGAGCTAGAACAGGCTCAGCGTCTTGAGATAAAGGCTCGGAGGTAGAGGGAGGGTTAGGTGGCCGAGAGTGAATGGTCTTGATGACAGCGAAGGGAGCCAGATGGCCCAACGAGCTTCACTGTGAGCAGTTCTAGGGAGCCCAGAGGAGCAGACATGAGAAAACCGGGTCAAGTCTGCAGAAGTAAATGGGACTTTCAGCAGTGTAGTAGCCCACCCCTCTCCAGGGCTGGCCAACCCAGGCAGGCTGGCTCCTCCCCAGGACTCCCCCTCTGAGGTCTGCCCTAATTTCTGCTTTTAGGTTCACCTGTCCTTTGTTTACCCAAATGACCATACCCGCCTGAGCCACATGGAGACCCATAATAAATGCTTCTACCAAGAAAGTGCCTATGATCAGGGCAGGTGCGTGGCACTGGATGGGACAGGTGGAGGGACTTGGAGGGGGCTCGGTAGGAGTCAGGAGAGCTGCTTGCGCTGGAGAGACCGCTCCACTGGGCCCTCCTCACATGCGCATGTGTGTATATACCCTCACAGATCATATGGCCCCAGCTCCTTCTCCATTGCCCTGGTAAAACCTGTAAGGCGTTTGGTGCCTGTCCACATGTCCCTTCCTCTTGCAGGTCCAGCTTCCAGGAGTATATCAAGATGGACAAGCCAGAGAAGCAGGGCCTGGAGCAGCCAGGTAGAGTGGAGAGTTCTGGCTAAGGCTGCCAGGTCATGCCTAGCTGCAGGTGGCGGTGGTCTCTTTCTAGAGAACATTCCAACCATACAGTTTTGCACCTGAGGAGCTTAGCATGCAGATCCCCTTGACCGATCTCCTCATCACAATCTGGGGGAGCAGAGAGCAGCATCCACACCTTCCATTTCGGGGCCACGTAGAGGGTGGAGTCCTCATTCACTGGGGCAGCTGGAGATGTGGGGACCCCTGGCTCTGGTACACTACCGGGAAGCATGCTATAGAGAAGTCCTGTCTTGCTGTGGCCTTCCTTCATGAGGCACAGGGTATGGCTGAGGCCCCTTGTTGAGGCCGAAATGTCACTGATACCAATGAGGTAATTTATACCATTCAACTCACAACCCTCTGAGAGGGGGGATTTTTTTTTTTTTAAACCTTTTTCTTGTTTGCATATGTGCTTTTGGTTTTTAAGACAAGGTCTCATGCTAGTGTTCAGGATAGCCTGGAACTTACTGTGTAGACAGGCTAGACTCAAATTTGTGATGGTCCTCCTGTCTCTACCTTCCAAGTGCTGTGATTACAGGCATATACCACCATGCTACCTGTCAGTCTTGATGTAAATAACAAAACTGGGGGTAACTGAGGTAGAATAACTTGTCCAGGGTCACCCAACAAGTGACCTTCCCATTCCCCACCGCCCTCCATATGTCACATGTGTAACTGACTGCTGTTTATGTTTTTCGGGAAGAGTTGAGCATTCCTAAAATGAAGAATGGTTATTGTTAGCAGGTTTTGAGGATGGCCTTCTGGAAGAATCCCAATATGAAGAAGCACCAGAGGAAATCCCCACCTCTCAAGACCAGAATAAGGGGTTACAAAGAAGAAAACAAAAGACTACTTCCACCCCAGGGCTGGGTGTCACTGACTACCGCCTGCGGAAGCTCTTGGCTCGTTCACAGAGTGGCCCTTGGTCGCCTCTTTCCAAACAGAATTCTACAACTGCCTTTCCAACCAGGACAAGTGCAACACCCGGAGAAAAGGACATCCCAGCCCAACACCCAGGGAAAAGGACAGGGAAAACCAGCCCTCTGCACAGCCGAGATTTGTCTCATTCTGACAAGGGGGTCCAGAGGAGCCTGCCTCTCCTCCAGAGAGCCAGGCCCACTGGTGACAGTCCTGGGAAGACTCTTGAGCAGTCCCAGTGGCTGAATCAAGTGGAGTCCTTCATTGCTGAGCAGAGAAGAGGAGACAGGATGGAGCCTCCGGCCCCCAGCAGGGGCTGGCGTGCGGAGGAGGATGTGGTGATAGCCCCGGACCAGGAAGAAGAAGTGGAGGAGGAGGAAGAGGGGGAAGACGAGAAAGAAGATATGAGTGACGTGTTCGAGTATGTGCCCGTGTTTGACCCAGTGGTGAACTGGGGCCAGACCTTCAGCGCTCAGAACCTCGACTTCCAAGCCCTGAGGACCGACTGGATCGACCTGAACTGTAACACATCGGGCAACCTGCTACTTCCGGAGCAGGAGGCCCTGGAAGTCACACGGGTCTTCCTGAGAAAGCTCAGCCAGAGGACCCGGGGGTAAGGTAAAGGGCTTCCCTGGGGCTGGGGCAGGGGCACGCCGCTGTTGGCCTCACGACTGCCAAAAGCAGGGTTCCTGCAGCAGGAGTAGCAGACCTTTGCTGGTATTCTAGGGTGTAAGAAGGTTGGAATTCAGACTAGCAAGGCTTGGTGAACTGGCCTCGAAGAAGGAGCTTGGGAAGAGAAGCGAGCAAAGCCGGCTGAGAACATAAGACCCAGCCTCAGATGGGGGTCAGAAGGCATAACTAGAGCTCTGTCCTCCCTCTTAGATGCCGTGTTGTGCCCCCCTCCATCTCATCCCTCATACCCCCTCCTTTATATGTTCATTTTTTAATCAGTCAAGATCTTTTCAGAGAAAATTTGCATTCTATTAAACCCTCTAAGTATGCTGCCATGTATAAAATGCTGGTTTTAAAATTACCTTCACAATGGAGTTCAGCTGCCACTAGTGTCTAATAATTCCAGGGCATTTCCATTACCTTAATGTTATAGTTCAGGTCCTGCCTGCACACCATCCAGGCAAGTGCTGTCCTACTGAGCTATATCTCCAGCCCTTTCTTTTGGAAATAGAGTCTCAGTAAGTTATTGAGGCTGACCTTGAATTCACAGTGTAGCCTGGGCCTAAAACTGGAGCTCCTCTTGCCTCAGCTTCCAGAGCTGCTGGAATTACAGCCCTGCACCTCAAGGCCTGAGGAAAGGAAAGGAGAGAAAAAGAGTCCCCTCTGCTAATTATTTTAAAACACCTTTTCCCACCGTGGTTATTCCAGTGTGTTGTAGATCATTAGAGCTGTCCTGCCTGTGCAATGCACCCTGTACCTGTTAACCATCCTGCCTCTGTTCCTCCCTCCCTTATCTTCTTCCCAGGCTCTGGAAACAGTAATGACTGTTCACTCGGTGGGATAGCTTTATTGCTTTCATGGATAAATGAGAACATGCGATATTTGTCTTTCTGTGCCTAAATTATTTATTCTGCAACCCTATCCATATTGCTCTGAAAGATTCTGCTTTTTTATGGCTAAATAATATTCCGTTCTCTATGTAAACCAGTGTTATTTACCCATTCACTTATGGATAAGCATTTTGGTTTAACATTGTAGCTACTGGAGCTACAGTGTACCCATGAGGGCAGATGGCTTAGTCATACTGATGATAGTCCCTTTGGGTAGTGGGATAGCTGGATCACATAGTCATTCCAGTTCTAGCTTTTTAAGGAACCACCCTGATTCTTTCTTTAGCTGCTGTACTAACTTACACTCACACCAACGTGTGAGTCACTATGTGCCTGCATCCTCTCTAGTGGCTGCCACTCTGTCATTTTGACAGCTGTCAGTCTTGCCAGCGTGAAATGGTGTCATTTTGATTTTACCCTGATGATTAGTGATACTGAGTATTTTTTATGTACTTGTTAGCCATTTTTAAAAAGACTTATTTATTTTATATGTATGAGTGCTTTGCCTTTATGTATGCAAATACATGTGTATGTGCCTGGTACCCTCAGAGGCCAGAAGAGGATGCTAGATCCTCTGGAACTGGAGTTACAGATGGTTGTGAGCCACCATGTGAGAGCTGCGAACCAAACGTAGGTCCTGGAAGAACATGGGAACCAAACCTAGGTCCTGGAAGAGCAAGTGCTATTAACCACAGAGCCACCTCTAGCTTTTTTTATTTGGGGAGTGGGGGGTGGGGAGTGTGTGTGTGTGTGTGTGTGTGTGTGTGGTTGTTTTTGTTTTTGGGGGTTTGTTTTTTTGTTTTTTTTTTTTTTGGTTTTTCGAGACAGGGTTTCTCTGTGTAGCCCTGGATGTCCTGGAACTCACTCTGTAGACCAGGCTGGCCTCAAACTCAGAGTCCTTTTGTTTTTGTATGTGGCCTTGACTGGTCTGGAACTCCTCACTATGAGGGCGAGGCTGGCCTTGGACTCTTAAAGCAAACTCTTGCTTCTGCCTCACAAATTCTGGAATTATAGGCAAATATCTGTTTTGTTTTGTTTTGTTTTGTTTGGAGGGAGGGAAGAGAGAGAGAGAATGTTTTGAGACCAAGTCTTGTGGGCCTGGAATATAGCTCATACCTGGTTGTACACTTTGTTTTCTTTCAAAAGATATCTGTTCTGGGGTAGAGAGGTGCTCAGCGGGTAAGTGCATTTTCTATGAAAACTTTAAGGGCCTGAGTTCAATCCCCACATAAAAGCCTGGCATGCCATTGGACAGAGACAGGCAGCTCCACTGGGATTTTTCTCCACATCTGTAGAGGCTGTTCACCTGGGTATGTGCTTCCTCTCGTCTGACCATCTTGTTCATTTTGGCTTTTTTGTTGCCTGTGTGCTTTGAGGCTCATATTTACTAATTCTTTGCTCAGAACAATGTCCTGTAGCATCACTGGCTGCTTTCTTTTGTAGTACCATCGTTTCTAGTCCTAAATAGAGATGTTTAAGACTTAGAGTTGATTTTTGAGTGGTGAGAAATGTGGGCTTGGTTTTATTCCTTGAATATGCAGTTCCCCATTTAAGAAGAAGCTGTTTCCAATACAAGGCGCATTCTGCTGCCTTTGTGGAAAATCAGTTGTCTGTCAATGCCTGATGTTTTTCCAGGTTCCCTCATCCTTCTCTGTCGATCTACCTCTAAGAGTGGTAGTTGTGTTGAGTACCCCTGTTGGGTGAGTGTGTGTAGCTGTGTTGAGTACCCCTGTTGGGTGAGTGTGTATAGCTGTGTTGAGTACCCCTGTTGGGTGAGTGTGTAAAACTGTAGTGTCCTCTCAGTGGATTTTTCCTTTAATCAGTGTGAATCGACCTTTGTCTCTTCTGACTAGGTTTTGGGTTGAGGTCTATGTTTTTGGATATTAACAGCAGCTCCTCTTTTCTGGTTCGTTTCGTTCGAGCACCTTTGCCATTCTTTCACCTTAAGGGTATCTTTATTTGATGGAGAATTGTGTTTCTTGGAGGCAGCAAATAGATAAATAGAGTTTGTTGTTGTTTAAGTTTTATTTTGATCCCACCACTCAGGAGACAGAGGCAGGCAGATCTCTAGGTTCAAGGCCAGCCTAGCCTCCTATGAAGTGAGTTCCAGGACAGTCTGGGCTACACCGAAAAACTCTGTCTCATAAAAGAAAGAAAGAAAAAGAAACTTTTTACACTTATTTTTATTTCCTGTATACAACTCTTTTGTCTATATGTGTGTCTGTATACCACATGCGTACAGTGCCTGCAGAAGGTCTAGAAGGTGTTGGGTCCCCTGTGGCTGTGTTACATATGGTTGTGGGCTGCTGTGTGTACAGGAAATTCAATACAAGTCCTCTGGAAGAGTATCCAGTTCTCTTAACTGCTGGGTCATCTCTCCAGACCCAAGATTTATCCTAAGTTGTATGTCTGTGGGGGTTGTGTGGCTACAGATGTCCTCTGTGTCTGGAAAGCTCGGCAGATGCCCTGGAGCTGGATAGCTCTAATTTACCTGGCATGGGTTTGGGGAACCAACTCAGGTCTTCTGAAAGAGCAGCAAGCACTTTTAACCACGGAGCTCTCTCTCCAGTCCCCGGATCCTGTATTTTAATCCATTCTATTAGCCTGTAATTTTTTTTTTTTTTTTTGGACTGGGGGATTGAGACCATTAATGTTCAGAGTTACCAAAGGTGTATTAATTCCTATCATTTTGATGATTTTTCTTAAAGTGGGCCGATTCTCAGGGAGTCTTTCACCAAGAATGCTTGTACAGTGAGCCTTAGCGCTTTGAAGGCCTTAATGATCATTGTGCTTCGGGAGCTACATTTTAGATAAGGAGGCAGAGAGGCTAGGGCAAGTTGAAATCTTGTATGAGCCACTACAGCTAACAGTTGGCAACGCAAAGATAAAAACCAGGATCTCTGACAACTGCAGAGAAGGCCCTGCAGCCTTCTATCACATGCCCTCTGCTCACTCTAGTTGCCCTCTGTGCCACAGGAGATACCAGCTGCAGCGCATTGTGAATGTGGAGAAGCGTCAGGACCGTCTGCGTGGAGGGCGCTACCTCCTGGAGCTTGAACTGCTGGATGGTCAACGCCTGGTGCGGCTCTCCGAGTACGTGTCCACTCGAGGCTGGCGAGGAGGTGACCCGGAAGGCAGGGAGGACACAGAAGCTAGGAACCTACAGGGCCTGGTCTGGAGCCCACGCAGCCGCCACAGACGTGTCCTGAATGCCCAGGATCCGGAGCCCAAGCTATGCTGGCCCCAAGGTTTCTCCTGGAACCATCGAGCTGTGGTCCATTTTATTGTGCCTGGTAAGCCTTAGCAGGGTGGGGTCCTAGTGCCCATCACAAGCCCTGGGCCTGTTACTTATTTGCTCTCCCAACTGGATTCACAAAAGAGAACAAATTAAACATTGTTGTGTGGTCAGCAAGCATTGAAACTGAGATCTGCTGCTGAGTTGAGGCTAGTACTTTCTGTCATGTAGGTCTCCAGGTTGGATGTGAGCATCAACTTGGGTTGCTGTTGAAAAAATAGGAGTTGGAGGGTATTATATAGAGTGGGATTTATTTTCATGTTTGCGTGCGTGTGTTCGTGTGTGTGTGTGTGTGTGTGTGTGTGTGTGTTATTGTAGATCAAATCCAGGGCCTGCCACATGCTAAGCAAGGCACCGAGCCACACCTCCTGCCCTAGAGTGGTCTTTATAATGAGAAAGGAAAACATAAGACAACATGTAGAGAGCAGGCCTGTTAAAGCTGGGCAGGTTGCTGTGATGAGTCCCACCCAAGACTGCCTCCCAGGCAACGCCTGAGAGGGCAGAGAGAGCTGAGCTGTAGAAGCCCCAGTGGCTGGTAAGCCCCACCCCTTCTTAGGGTCTTTGTGCTGCATACTAATGGATTCCTCTAGTTACTGTATCCCCTGGTAAAGGTTGATGGGACTCCTGACTTGGGTCAGAGCTGAGAGATAGTCACCTTTCCTTAACTCTTGCTGTTTTCTCCTTGCCCGACCTACCTGGATAGTGAAGAACCAGGCTCGCTGGGTGCAGCAGTTCATCACAGATATGGAGAGCCTGTCCCAAGTTACTGGAGACTCACATTTCAGCATCATTATCACAGACTATAGCAGTGAGGACATGGATGTGGAGATGGCTCTGAAGAGGTCCAGACTGCGGAGGTAAGGAAGACCTCTGGCTGCAGCTGCTTTTCACATTCCTGATGTCCCAGGACCGCTGCTCAGAGTGGAACCAGAAGCCACAGCCAGCTCTCCAGAGTACCCATACCCAGCTCCTGCCCACAACCCAGGAGCACCCACTGTCTCCATTGTGTGCCGTCCAACTTCCTTCAGGGCCCCTACACACTAGGTCCAGCATTTCTTCTCTTTCTGCAGCTATCAGTACCTGAAACTGAGTGGAAACTTTGAGCGCTCTGCTGGACTACAGGCTGGCATAGACCTGGTGAAGGTAACGGGGCCTCAGGGGGGGTTGGGTGATCAGGAGACTAGTTAGGAGACAGAGAGACACTTGGAAGGTGTAAAGTGGTCAGCTGCTTGGTAGGGCAGGGGTTGGCACATAGAACTATGCTTGTCACATTCCATTACTGCCACAAGATAACCTGAGTGTCCTTGTTTGCTTTCTGTTGCTGTGATAAACACCATAACCAAAAGCAACTTGGGGAGGAAAGGGATGATTGGTTCACACATCTGGATCATGGTGGATCATTGAAGGATGTCAGGGCAGGAACCATGGAGGGAAGGTGCTTACAGGCTTACTCTTCCTAGCTTGCTTGGCTTTAATTATTTTAAAAAGATTTATTTATTTACATATTTTATGGATGTGAATGCTTTATTTGCCTGTATGCCTACATGCCAGAAGAGAGAATCAGACAGAAAAGAGAGCATCAGATCCCATTACAGATGGTTGTGAGCCATCTATATATCATGTGGTTGCTGGGAATTGAACTCAGGACCTCTGGGAAAACAGCCAGTACTCTTAACTGCTGAGCCATCTCTCCATCCCTTGTTTTAATTTTTTTAAATTAAAAACCATTCCAGATGGTTGCGAGCTGCCATGTAGGTGCTAGGAATTCAACCCAGGTTCTCTAGAAGATCCTCCAGGTCTCTTAACCACTGAGAGCCATCTCTCCAGCCCATCATCTTGCTTCCTCACACAAACTCAGGACCACTGCCCAGGGGTGGCACCACCGACAGTGGTCTGCACTCTCCCACATCGTGGATCAAGAAAATGCCACGCAGACTTGCCCATAGTTCAGTCTGATGGAGATATTTTCTTTATCGAGTTTCTCTTTTTCAGATGACCCTAGCTTGTGTCGAGTTAGAAAAAAATTAAATAGAACAATCAGCATACTGAATTAAATGAAAATGAAGTTTGTTGTTTATTATTTGTCTGCCTGGAACTGTACTCAAGGCCTTGTGCAGGCTAGGCAAGCACCCTTCCACTGAGCTACGGTCCCAGCTCTGAGGAAAGGTTCATCTGGCTCATGGTCACTTTGCCCTGTTGCTTTTGGGCCTGAGGACACTACTCACCTCAGGGCACCAGAAAGTATAAGAAAAAGGGGCTGGGACCCCAATATCTTTGTACCTCCTAGTGATTTAAAGTCTTCCTGCTAAGTCTCACCTCCTACAGGTTCCACTAGTCCCATAGCACCTCAGGCTGAGAAGCAAGCCTTTATCACACGGCCCTTGGCAGATACCTCCAAGCCATAGCAAGGAGCATCCTTGGCATTACATGGCAGACCCAGCTCTACAGGGAACTAAGTAAATAACAAGGAAGTATTTTCCCAATTGTTAGAATCCTCAGACTCCATAAAACACGGGACAAAAGTTAGATATTGTGGTCCATGTCTATAATCCCAGGTCTCTGGAAGCTAGACAGGAGGATCATGAGTTAAAGCCAACTGGGACTACACAAATGCCAGGTGAGTCTTTTGCAAGATAGCATGACTCTGTCTCAAAAGAAAGAGAGAGTAGGAGAGGAGTCTGAAGTCACCAAGTCCTGCTACAAAAGATGGTGGAAATTTGCCTAGTGTTTAGCTTTGTGTAAGCTGTCAGTTGCTCTAGTCTCCCAGCTCTGGTCCAGGGGTCTGCTGACCTTGCCTTCTCTATCCCCAGGATCCACACAGCATCATCTTCCTCTGTGACCTGCACATCCACTTTCCAGCAGGAATCATCGATACTATCCGGAAGCACTGTGTGGAGGGCAAGATGGCCTTTGCCCCCATGGTGATGCGTCTGCACTGTGGAGCCACTCCACAGTGGCCAGAGGGTGAGCCTTGCCCTGGACCCGGGGGGGGGGGGGGGGCGTCTCTAACACCAAGTCCGGGAAAGTTTATGTCTAAGCATCAGCATCTTTCCTATTCTGCTTTCCTGTCTTCTCTGAGCTTTGGACAGACTCTGGACTCTACTGACAGCCACAGTAGCAGGCGGAGCAGCAGCACTGTGCCCCTCCCCAGCATGCATTCATCTGACACTCATGAAATATCTGCTTCATGCTGGATGCTGTGCCCAGGAAGATGGGAAGGTAGAGAGAGGAAGTAGATGAGAAAACCAGCTCACAGCTGCCAGAAGGGCTGCTGGGGTCACATCCTACCTAATTGCTGGGCTACAGTCCGGTTGTGACATCAGCCATGATCACAGCTATGTTTGACCCCAAGCATTCCTAGGGGGCTTCCCCCAGACAGACAGGCCAGGGACTTCCTTAGCTAACAGCTCTCTGCCTCTGCCACCCCACTCTCAGAGCCTATGGGAACACAACGTCCATCTCAGCAGAGTGTCTTGTCTGCCCACAGGCTACTGGGAAGTAAATGGATTTGGACTGCTCGGCATCTACAAGTCAGACCTGGACAAGATCGGGGGCATGAACACCAAGGAGTTCAGAGACCGCTGGGGAGGGGAAGACTGGGAGCTGCTGGACAGGTGACCCTGGAGGAGGGGCTTAGGGATCTGATAGTGCCAGGGGGCTCAGGGCAGCCAGGCCAGGGCCACAGAACTTCGCTGTAGATTCCAGGGCACAGGAAAGTATACAGAAGTATATTCTTCAGGAGATTAGCTTCACTGACATGCAGGTTGTGTATCCAGCAGAGGGAGATGATACCACTGCTGTGTGTCACAGTATGAGTGGTTGGTTGTGTTGTCAGGGGTAAAACAAGAGACTGGGGCTAGGTACTGAAAATGTTGTTCTTAGGACCAGGGGAACCCCAGGCTAAGATGAGCATTCTCCCAGCCCAGGCTAAGATGAGAGTCCTCCCAGCCAGGGATTGTGCTCTTTCCAGCCCCAGCTGCTGGAGAAGAGGCCGAAAGCTGTAGAGGATGCTGGGAAACAGGCCAAAGGTCAGGAATGAGTTGGGGCCAGCAAAATAAGCAAGTATGGATCCTTAAATGGCATTTGGGTATCCAGGGGTGTCTGGATTCCTGGAGGTGAGGAAGGAGGGGGGTTTGAAAAGAAGTAATAGTCTCAGAGAAGAAGAAGGGGAGGGCTGGGCATACAGAGCACTTGCTTAGCATGAATGAAGCCTTAAACTCAATTCTAGGTATAAAGCCCAGTACTAAAGAAAAAAATGTATATATACAATATATGCACAGGTGTGTGTGTGTGTGTGTGTGTGTGTGTTATTTGCTACTCTTGTCTTCATTGTGACAAAGTACCTGACTGAAGCAACTTAGGGGAAGAAGATTTGGCTAGCCGGTTCATTGTCAGGGAAGGCATCTCAGCATGTCAGGAGATAGGAGGAGCTCCTGACATCTTAAGCAAACTAGGAAGCAGATCGAGAAACAGCCTGGAACTAAGACAGACTGAAGCACATAACTCAGTACATAGCATGCATTTGCATACACTCATACATTAGCATTCCTACCTAGTGTTGGTGGCAGGTGCTGCTAACCCCACCCAGCTGAGGTGCTGGAAGCAGGAAGACAGTCATAAGTTCAAGGCCAGCCTGGCTACACAACAAGACCCCGCCTCAATCCCTCATCCCCCCCAGAAAAGAAGGGGAAAGAGAAATGGGAGGACTCAGGAGAGCAGTGGATTCAGCAGGTGAGCCAGGAAACTGTTCCGGAGGAAACTGCTGTGTGGGAGGCTGGGCTCTATAGAGCTGTTCTGGGGGCGGGACACCAGGAATGGGAGAAGACCGGGGCACTAAGGTTGTTTCTCCCTATTTGCATGCGAGTCCTTTTTCAAGAAGTTTGTTCCCAAGAGAAAGGGGAAGAGAGAGGTTGCAACCTTGAGGTATGAGCTAGAGGGGAAAGCAAGCCTATGACTGCGGAAGGGTGTCCACAAGAAGGAAAAAGGGACAAGACCAGAGGCACCAGGGGCATGCTACTTCCTGAGGCAGGTGGCAAGGTACAGCCACCAACTTCTGGGTTATTATAATTGGCAGGTCTCCTTGCCCAAGGCCTTGTTTCTCCTCCTCACCAAACTCCGGTGCTCTGTGCGGTTTTCTCCATTTCTCAGGGAGAAACCGATCGCGGAGGACAGTTAATTGCTTGTTCCCTTCTTTCTCCCCCTGTAAAGCATCAAAGGCCTAAAAACCAGACCTGCTTTGATTTCTCGCTGGAGGGAAGAAAAAGGAACATTGAAATACTGAGAGTTAAAGGTGGGGGTAAGGAGAGTTTCAGAGAGTTTGTGTCAAATAACAGTCACAGGGAGCCACATCACAGTAGACTCCGAAGCAGATGGGAGCTCTGTGTAGTGGTTACTGTCGAGTATGATCTTCGTGCTGGGCTTTGTGCTTTGATGCAGACCTCCAAAATAGTTCTTTACCCTCCTGCTGTCTTTGTGACAGCAAAGGACAAAGGAGGAAAGGGCTGCTCCTGGTTCCCTCTAGCTGCAGTCTGGTTTGAAGTAAAGGACACCTTGGAAAGAGACCCCACCATGGCTGGCTGTGCAGATGAAAGCATTGCCTAGCCTTTGTGAGACCTTGAGTTTGACCCCCAGCACTGTGTGCCACACACACACCTGTAATCCCAGTTTTCAGGTGGGCAAGGCAGAAGAATCTTGAGTTTGAGGCCAGTCTGGGTTACATGACAAGATGATTTCCCCCACACAACAAACAGGAACAGGAAAAAAATCTGTGGGTGGTTTCTCTGATACTGTAAACGAAATGGGTGTGTGCTAGAAACTGTTCTGCATGCTGCAAATGCAAAACCATCATCGTGTGTGTCTGTGTGTGTGTGTGTGTGTGTGTGTAATTAGAGAGGATGAGTGTGTATATATAGATACACAGGTTTATAAAATTATTGTCTTCTATTAGAGTAAGAGAGCATCTTTGATAGACAACTTTCTGAGTCACACAGCTGGGACTGCAACCCAAGCAGGCTGGCTCCTCTGTACCTGGCTTGCTTGAGGGAAGCAACCAGAGAAAGGAAGACAGGGTCTGACAAACACGTGGAAGGGTGGGTCCCTCGGGGGCCCACTTGCTCCTGGGTGCCTGTTGCCTGGGTGCCTGTTGCCTGGGTACCATTGCGGGCCTACTTCTGCTGGCTAACACTGCTCTCCCCTCCAGGATTCTCCAGGCAGGCCTGGAAGTGGAGCGGCTCTCTCTCAGGAACTTCTTCCACCACTTCCACTCCAAGCGAGGCATGTGGAACCGGCGCCAAATGAAGATGCTGTGACGCCAGGGGGGCCAGCTGCTTACTGATTCTTGACTTGAAGTTGACCCCAGTGCCCTGCTCGCTCCTCAGGAGGGACTCTGAGGAACTGAAGCCTCAGCACTAATTGCCCTCTCCACCGGGAGCTGTCCCTTCATGCAGGGGCAGGGATGAACACCAACAGAGCGCCAAGGCTCCTCTGCTGCTCACTGAGTTGACAGATGGAATGGCTGCAAAGGATGGGCAGTGAGGTCAGGAAGACAACACCTGCTTGAGTAGAATACCATCGTGTCCACAGGGGTGCATTCCCACAGCCCAGTGCTCCTTGGGGAGTGGTGACTATGAACCAGAAACTTCAACAGGACAGATTTTATTTGGGGTGGAGGGTGGGGGGAAGGTAGGTAATTTTTAAACAGAGAATGAAGACTTCTGTTCAGACCCAGCACCATCTGGGGTGAAGCTGTATGTTGCAGACCTCAGACCCACCGTGAGGTGCTGGTCCCATGCAGAGTACTTCCAGCCTGTGCCTTCTAAACCCACGCATCTCTCCTGGTGGTTACTGAACAGCTGGCCTTAACCCAGTCAGGACATTAACCCAACTCGGGCAGACAGAGGGTTCTCTAGACTGGTGACCCAACACTGGTGTTCTCTTCCTTCTGCAATGGGGTGTTGGGTGGGCAGTGGGCCCATTCTTCTGAGTGTCTGACATATGGGCTGTGTAGAACCAGCAAGGTCAAGCAAGAAGAGAAATGCCCCTTCTCTTTTGGCTCTCCTGCCAGGTAAGACCTGGAGAGAATAGGTAGGTGTGACCAAAGGTGACATGAATAGCCTGTCAATTCCTTAAGAGAGACTTAGACAGGACTCAAGCAGCAGAGGGAGTCAAAAAGGGAAGAAAATTCGTATACTGCAAGCCTAGGGCCCATGTGGCCTTGCCCTCCTGCAGAGAGAGCCCTGAGGAGATATGGAGGTGAAACCTGGCCCTCAGATAAAGGGCAGGGCAAGGTATGGGGAGGCAAGAACAGGGGTGGCAAGAACTGGAAAATGTCTGTTTCAAGGAGGGCAGCCTGTAACCCCTCTGTCCACCTGATGTCACGTACTTACCTGTACTAATAATCCCAGTACTCCCTTGCTGGGGACTTCCTGCTGCTGCTGCTTCTGCTGCTGCTGCTTCACCAGTGGTGCATTGGATGCTGGGTATTAAACTTAGTCTGTGAAGGGGGGGGGGCGCAGGGCACCATCTTTCTGCTGTGAGAAATGGCTTATGTATACAGCAGGGCTACTCTGCTGAGCCAGACTACTGTGCTGTGAATCAAGAGTGCCGCATTTGGAGCTGCAGGACCCACATGGTGGGCTCTGAGTGCCAGGAGCAGAGTTTGGCACATCCGGGTGTGGGGGGGTTCCTCTGGGAACCCACTGGGCCATTCTCTCAAGCAATCAGAGGGGCAGGGTGGTTCTGTTTATGGGCTGTGGCTTTTTCTCACCCCTCTCAGGCCCTCTGCCCTTTACAAAAGGCACACAGGAAACAGGCTAGGGCTGCAACTGAACAGCTGGAGCGCCAGGCTTCTCTCTAAAGCCATAAACTTTTGGCCGGTGGCAGCAGCCCTCCTATCCTGTACCTGAGGACTAGGACACCCCTGGGCCTCCCCCACCCTGCTCACCTCCTCCCTCCCGGGTCTAGTGCCTTGTGTCTGATGTCTGTTACCTCCTTACCATCTGCCTTAAGGGAAAGGAAAGTGCCCTGGGTGGGGAGAGGGAGGAGGGTTTTAAAGTCTGTATCTTAGAAGACAAATGGATGTTTTCTTCTTGCCCAATAGAGGTAGGAAAGGTTCGGGTGCAAGAGCCAGGGGTATCCCTCAGCTGTCTGCTCAGTGACAGGCTAATCCCTTACCTTCTACCTTGACTCCTGGTTTGGTGCTTGCCAGCAGAAGGGACAAGCTTTCTGTGCTGTGCTTGGGCAGGATACAGCAGTGTCCTATCTACTAGTCTCAGCACACCAGATTAGTAGAGGTTGTGATCTCAGCTAGAAATCCCCCCCCAACCCACTCCAGTGAGGAAGACAGCTAGAACCCTAGCACTTGGGAAGCTAAGACAGGAAGATCCGGAGAGCAAGGGCGGCCTAGGCTTTTTAGCAAGAAACTGTCAAAGTAAATGACAAACATAAAATCTTTTCCGTGGGACTTGAAGATGCCCTACTAAGGCTTCAAAAGTGTGAGTTGGCCTTCCTAGTTCTGTTTGACCTAGGCAAAAATTTTCAAGATTTTATTTTATGTGTGTGGGTGTTGTGCCTGCACGTCTGTGTACCACCTGTGTGCCTGGTGCCCAAAGAGGCCAGAAGAGGGCGTTAGATTCCCTGGGACTGGAGTTACAGGTGGTTGTAGGTCACCAGGTGGGTGCTGGGAATTGAATCCAGAACTTCTGGCAGAGTAGCCGGTGCTCTTAACTACTCAGTCATCTCAACTCCTCCCTCCCTTCTCCCCTTTTTTCTTAAATGTTTTTAGCTGGGTTTAGTGGTGCATGCCTTTAATCTCAGCACTCCAAAGGCAGAGGCAGGTGAATCTCTGTGGGTTTGAATCCAGCCTGGTCTACATAGTGAGTTCCAGGTCAACCAGAACTGCATGGTGTGACCCTGTCTCAAAAAAAAAAATAAAAATAAAAATAAATGTATTCATTTAGAGTGTGTGTGGCGTATGCATGCCACAGTGAACAGTGGAAGTCAAAGGGCAGCTTTCAGTGGTTGGTTCTCCCTCCGCACCATATGGGGTTCCACAGGCTTGGCAGTAAGGGCTTTCACTCACTAACCTTCCCACCAGCCGAAAATCTGGGTTTTTGTTTTTGGGTTTTTTTGGTTTTTTGTTTTGTTTTGTTTTGATGTTAAGATTTATGTGTTTTGGAGCTGGAAAGATGGCTCAGTGGCTAAGATCAATGACTCTTCCAGAGAACCCAGGTTCAATTCTCAACACCCACATGGTGGCTCACAACTGTGTGTAACTCCAGTTCCAGGAGACCTGACACCTTCACACAGAAATACATGCAAGCAAAGCACCAATGCACATAAAATGAAAATAAATTATTAAAAAAACTAATGTGTTTCATGTATGTTAATGTTCTGTCTGTATATACATATATGCATGCCAGAAGAGGGCATTGGGTTCCATTACAGATGGCTGTGAGCCACCGTGTGTTTGCTGGGAGTTTAGCTCAGGACCTCTAGAAGAGCAGTCAGTGCTCTTAACTGCTGAGCCATCTCTCCAGCCCCAAACATTTGAATTATTAGAACATACCTAAGAGACATCATTGGTGTGAAAAGCGGAGTATGTTTATAGTAGATTCTTTAAAAAGCTATGTGAGTATTCAGAAGTCTTGAACACAGTTCCCTGTCACCCTACAGACGACAATAAGCCTTTCTGAGGACAGAGATGATGGGGGTATCTGTACCAGCCTGACTTAGAACCCATAGGACTGAAGGCAGCAAGACTAACTTGGTGGCTTTTCAGATACCTTTATAGATTCCATTTTGCAGAAAGGGAACATTGAAGCCTGGAGCAAAGGGAAGGAATGCTGTGTAACCAGAGTGTGCAGGCTGTGCAGGCGCTGCCTTAGCAGACCGAATTATTGCTACTGGGAGCTCAGGCCTCCAGACCAAGTACAATGACGTCACCCAGTAAAGGGGCACACCTTAACTCGAGTGCTGTGGCAAGAGGCAGGGGCATCTTCATTGCCCTTGAAGCATTCCTGGAAGCTGTGGGAAGTGCTAACCTGACGGGCCAGGGACAAAGGCTGAAGTCGCTCTAGACTCAGCTCCTGCAGGGAAAGCAGACAAAAAGGTAGTACAGGGGCAGGGCCATATGAGGCTTATCGGACTGGATTTGCACCCAGTCCACCAGCTGACGTAAGTAAAGAATGGAAGGATTCAGACACCCTGAAGTACAGTTTCCAGCCTGTTCCTAGGGGGTATTGTGGGCCTTGCTGCTGGCTCATGTGTCTTAGTAGGGCCAGCACTGCCTGACTACTATGCTATATGACAACACCACAGCTCCATCTTTTTCTTGTCAACAGTCTACAGCAGCCACTAACCACACTGGCCCTCCACTCCATCCCAAGCTGGGATGGGGGTCTGCCTAAAAACCAGCTGGGTGTGGCACACCTGTCATCTTTGGTTACACAGGAAGCTTAAGTCTAGCTTGGGTTGCAAGAGGTACTGCCTGAAAGCAAACAGCAAAAGAACTGAAGGCTAGTCACCCCTTCAGAGCAAAGGTCTCAGGGCAGGTTTCATTAAGTCCCCCTCATGGTACATGTACTGACTGTAGGAGGCATGTACCTATAACCCAGCGCTCATGGTGCGCATAGTGAGGGAGGCTGGCACCTTATCCCTCATGATCTATTTACTGTGGCAAGCCTATTCCTTCACACCAGCACTCGTGAATGTACTGTGGGAGGCTCAAACCTGAAACACATCACTCACGGCACATGTCCTGTGTGAAGCCCATGCTTTAAACCAGCACTCAATGTGAATGTACTGTTGGGGTCTGATACCAGCTTACCAGCCCTCATGGTGTGTGTCCTTGAGGGTTGGGGGAGGCATGCTTATAAACAAGCACCAATTGTGAAAATTCTGCTGGAGGCTGACACTTGTGTACCAACATTCAGCGTGCATGAATAGGCTTGAGCCTATAACCTAGCATTCAAGGTGCAGGTCCATTCATGGCACGTGGTTATAACAGTGTTCATGGTACATGCATTATGGGAGATTTACACATGTATCCCATCCCCCATTGTGTGTGTACTTCAGGAGGCCTGTTAGCTCTTCAAGGACTCCCTTGCCCACAGGCCTATAGACCTTCCCTCTTGGTGTGGGGGAAGGAGAGCCCTGGTACTCCAGCCTCCAGAGGCAAAGAAAGTCTGTTGTGAGCCCTTGGGTCTGATGCCCTCCACCTCACTCACTTGGGACCTAGGTAGAAATCAAATAGGATTTCTGGACGTCCTGGAAGCCATGGAATCTGTCTTGTGTGCACCGAAAGCAGTGATAAAAATGTTGATGACCACAGTTATGAAGACCAAGATTGTGACAGCATTGTTGAGCTGGTTTAAATGCCTCTGGTTTTCTACCTCATTCAGGTTCAGGCTGGCTGTGGAGACAAGGAGATCTGTGTGGGTGGTGGTAGATGGTGGGTGGGTAAGGGTCAATCTAGTGGGGCCAAAGCCTGGATCTTCCCTCTCCCCACCCATGCATTTGGAGACAACCTGGATTTGGAGACCTACCAGGAAGAAATTAAATCACTGGACTGAAATGTGTTTGAGTTTTCTAACACATGAATCATCTACTTGGTGATTCATAGAAAGGACATTGGGAGCAAAAACATCATCTATAAGGGGAGGTACGCTTACAATACAACGAATGTAAGAAACTGCTACTCGATAGTAGGGTCATTCATTTATCAGCTTTCAAGGAGTTCCCACCCGTGGGATATGAGGAGATAGGACAAGGGGTGGTACCCTTAGTGTAGGATCTGTTACTAGGCATAGAGGTGTAACACCTTTGTTAGCAGTTGGCTGGAAGTTTCACATGCAATGCAGGGGCCTTTCCTACCACCAGGGGGCGCCAATGCCGAAAGTGTGACTCCAGGCTGGGCTCCTTACGGATGAACACAAGAAGGAGGCTAATGATCACTTGCAGGAGCAAAGAAACAACGATGAGGGTGAGGAGGGTGGTGTAGCACTGCAAGAATGGCCTTTGCTCCAGCACTGATTTCAGCCGTGTGGCGTTGGACATAAAGAGTGCCACATCCAGCATGCTTTCTGCAACACTCTTCTTGGTGGCATAATGGTTCAGGTTGATGCGCTGGTTCCCTCCGGGTATGGAGTGCCTGTGCTGTAAGAGAGGAGAATCTGGTAAAGGGGCTGTGGGGGACTGGGATTTTAATTCCCTTCCCAAAGGCCATAAAATGTCCTCTTGGGTGACAGTGACGGCCCTCCCTGTTCAGCTTATGACCAGAAACCAATAAAAGGTTGGGTGGATGGACTGTCGGATGAATAGAATGGTGGATAGAACCTCTGTGGACCGCTAAGCTCTGAATTAACTAACACTGCATTTTGGGTATCTGTTTCACTATTCCCATACAACTTCATGTCATCAGATGAAGACAGACAACAGAAGGAGATCTGAGACCTGACTGAAATGGAAATGACACATCCTCCAGAATGTCCAGCCCCACCTTAGCCAGTACCTGGGTCAAGAGTCCTAGAGCTATCCACTCCAGCGTATACCAGTTGTCAAACGTGGGCTGTTAGAAAACACATCTATGCAGCAGTGTTAGTTTCAATATTAGTTAAAAGCTCTTAACTTTAAAAAATGTTTGGGGAGACAAAATGTAGCTCAGTGTATAGTGCTTCCCAGCATGACCCGGGCTATAGCTTCAATTCCTGCCATTGTTGAAATAAATTAATTTTTAAAATTATTTTAAAATAATTTGGTCTGTTTTTGTTTTTCTTTTTTTTCTTTGTTTATTTTTTTCATATTTACATTTCATATGTTTCCCCCTTTCCAGATCTCCCCTTTGGAACCTTCCCATTCCCTCCACCCTCCCCCTGCCACTATGGGGGTATTCTCCCACCCACCCACTCTCGTCTTCCCTCCCTGGCATTCTCCTATACTGGGGCATCTAACACCCTCAGGCCTCCCCCGATGGATAACAAGATCCTCCTCTGCTGCATTTGTGGCCAGCACCATGGGTTCCTCCATGTGTATTCTTTGGTTGGTGGATCAGTCTCTAGGAGTATGGGGGGGGAGAGGGGGTCAGGCCAGTTGCCACTGTTGCTGCCTCCCTGGGGATGCAAACTCCCTCAGTTCCTTCAGTCCTTCTGTTTTTGTTTCTCAAGGCAGAGTTTCTCTGTATAGCCTTGGCTATTCTAGCTCTCCCTTTGTAGATGAGGCTGGCCTTGAACTCAGAGATTTGCCTGCCTCACCCTAACCGTCAGTGATGGAATTAAAGACATGCACCACCACTGCCCGGCTAAATAAAATTACTTCTGAGATGTGAAATCAAGTTCTTGTTCTCACTAATTCTAATATCCCAGAGGGGGATATTAGGACCTCTATAATCACTCAAGAGCACTTAGGACACCAATATAGCAACAGTGCTTGGGGCAGATCAAGCTAGAAGAGGTCAGAAGCGGGAAAACTCTTATGTGATATCTCACAGGGCATGGTGGTGGCCACCTGTAATCTTAGATCGGAAGGCAGAGGTGAGAGGGGCATGTATTTGAGGCCAGCCTGAGCTACACAAGACCCTGACTCAAAACACAAGGGCCGGTGAGGTGGCTCGGTGAGTAAAAGCACTTGCTGCAAGGCCTGACAACCTAAAGTCAATCTCCAGGATGTAGTGTGGAGGGATGGGTGGGTGGGTGGGAGAGATGAGTGTCAGGGAGTTTGGGCGTTTCTTCTACTCAGCATGACTCTAGGAAGTTATTCACAGCCCTTCCTATCTTCACATTGCTCAGGCAGTTAATTATACCTAGGCCTTTTGAGACCTAGAAGCCTGTTTAATCAGAAGCTTTGGGCTTTAAAGGAAGCCAGCTGTGTCACATCTGAAATCCCAGCACTTGAAAAGCAGAGACAGGGCATTACCACGAATATAAGGCCAGCCTGGGCTAAATCGTGTCTCAAAATAAATGGGGCTAGCTAGCCGGCTCAACAGGTAACCGTGCTTGCTGCCCAAAGCCTGAGGACCTGAGCTTGATGCCTGGAACTGGGGGTTAAAGGAAGAACCTACTCCTCAGAACTGTCTTGACACCTACACACCCACCATGACAGGCATGATGCACACTCAATAGTGATAAGTGAAAAATTTGAAAAGACACAAATAAGTATATCCAAGATACCTAACAGTCATTTTATAGTTGAACATGGTGGCTCATGTGTAGGCTTTCTTGAAATTCAAAGCCAGCCTGGACTACATACAAAGTAACCCTCCTTCAACAAAGAAAAAAAAAAATGCACACAAATCCAACCCTCCTGTTTTTATTTTTTTGGGGGGGGTTGTTCTGGTTTGATATACATACATATATATACATATATATATGTATTATTTTTATTTTTAAACAGGATCTCATTTGTAGCCCAGGCACGGTTCAAATTCGCCATCTTTCGGCCTCAGCCTCTAAGCTGAGGTGTGCACCCCAGCTTTAGGTATGGTAGGAATGCAGAAGAAGTGGGGAAATCAGGTGAATGCCTTGGCTAGGGGATGAGACTGGAGATTCACAGGGACTTCTTATTAAATGTAGATTGAGCATGCCTGCCAGGAAGAACTGAGGCTGAGTGAGTACCCTCAAAGTTAGAGGAGACAGTCACCACCCACTCAACCCCTGTTCTTTATGCGCTGTGAAACAAGCTGCTCACATTGGGCCTTGATCACCAGTTATTTTTCATGACCATCAAAATCAGACTGGAGGTTCTATGGTGTGGTTCAGTTGATAGACTGCTTACCTAGCATCCATAAAGCCCTGGATTTGATCCCCCAAGACAACACAAATGGTTGCTGTTGACACACACTTATAATCTGGATGATATACAGACTAGGGGTCTTGATTGGTTGTGTTTTCTCTGCCAATTAAAGAATTAAAAGACCGACAAACCTTGAGCACAATGGGAGCATCGGAGAGATCTCAGCCACCACAGACAGCAGCAGACAGAATCAGCAGTTTGAAGATAGTCATTTATTGAAGGTGAAGAAACAGACAATAAACAGACACACGGTGAAAGAGACCCTCCCCAAAGCAAAGGGGAACCCAAAAGGAAAAGAAAAAAATATAAATCCAGTCTCTTTTTGAAGGCTTCGGGTTTTAAATTCACTAAAAAGTTTTTCTCCTCTAATTTAGGGTTGGTCAGTTTAAAGAAAGAATACTTGAATTGTCAGCAACTGTTAAGTAGCCTGTGCCAATCTGGTCTTGAATTGGTTAAGCCAGTCCATCAGCAATCGGCCTTTTGGAGGAGTAAAGGCCTAAGAGACTGAGAGTTAGACAGAGTCCCTGGTAGGCAGACAGATAGGAAGAGGGGGCCAGACCAGGGACTCACTCCTAGTCTCCCACTAGCATTCTCCAGAAGTAGAGACAGGAGAATCAAGCCAAGTTTGAGGCGCTGTAAGCTTGAAGACCTGAGTTCAGATTGTCATGCTCATGTGACAGCCAGGCACTGGGAGCTGAGATGGGTGGATTCTGGCCTCTGCGGCCATTCTAGTCAGTCTAGGAACTCCGGGTTTGGTGAGACACTGTCTCAAAGTGAATACTGATTGTGGAACACACCTAGCTTTGAACTCAGACCTTCACAAGGGTGCACACCCTCCATCCACACAATTTTAATCTATACAATGTTCAAATATGTTTTAATTAAACTTTTGGGTGGCCCTTGCTGAAAATAAAACCTTTATCCCTTCCCTGAGCTTTGTGAGAACAGAGAGAGTGGCATCGTTTGAAGTCATTGCCTAGGGGTTAAAATAGCACCCTACTCACAACTGTTAGAAAATTAAGTTAAGAAAGTCCTGGGGTAAGGAGGGCCTCTCAGAACCCCTGAGCCAGGACAGTGACCACCACTGCCTTGGATTGCTGGCTTCTGTTTTCAGGGGATGAGGAGGAAGCCTTTGTTTCTTCCCGGCATCATGCTCTTCTCTCCCTTCCTGTGCTGTGATCCCCTAAGTGACGAGATTAGTTTTGTAGCCATGGCTGACAACATTGTATCAGTAACTAAAGCCGCTAGAAGCCGACTGGGGAAGGCTGGTGGAAACTCCAAGGCTGTGAGGCTGTGCACAGGGCTGTTTCTAAGCCAGAAGTCCTTGGCACACAGAACGATGTCTTAATTGTAAAGCACTTTATGGAGTTCATGTTTACAGAACAATGAAGTCAATTCAGCCCCCAGAACTAAAAAATGAAAATGAAAAACAAACTCTAGAGGTTGGGGATATGCTTCTAGCTGTTGAGAGCACTTGCTGCTTTTGCAAGAAGACACAGGTTTGAGACACAGCCAACCCAGGAGGCTCACAGCCACCTCTAACTTCAGATCCAGGGGGATCTAGTAACCTCTTCCAGACATACATGCAGACAGACAGACCACTCAGTCACATTATAACGCGCACACACACACACACACACACACACACAATATATATATATATATAACAGAAATCAGCCTGCTTCAGCCTCTGAGGTGCTGGGATTGAAGGCATGGGCCACCATGTCCTGTCAATCTTAAACAAAACAAAACAAAACAAAGAACCAAAATCCCAGAGAGAAAAGAAAAAGTTCAAAGTCTTCCTCTGCTATATAAGTTCGGGACTACTCTGGGCTTATTCGTCCTGCCTCTTTAGGAATCAGACTAGGGTTCAGAGCCTAGAGAGTGATGGGAAAGAGAGCTGTAGACACAGAAGGTGTGGGCTAGTCCTGTCCTTTTCTGAGCTTTTTTCCCTACTAGATTTTTCTAGGACCTGTATTGCAGCTAGTGCTGAGGCTGAGTGAGGAGGTGGTGACAGAGAGTGTGTGATTGTACGTGTGTGTGTGTGTGTGTGTGTGTGTGTGTGTGTGTGTGTGTATGTGCCTGTTGGGCCTGGAAAGCCACACCCCTTGCCTTTAGAAATTACTTCCAAGTAAGTCTGTGTGAGGTCAGATTAGTTAAAATCCAAGGATCTCCAGGCTAACCCCACAAAGGCCAATGGTTACACTGGCACAAGGCTATAGGCTCGGGTCCTGGCTCATTGGTTAAGGCCTGTTCTGAGTCACTCTAAGAACACCAACAGATGACTCGCTTGATAACATTTTCCTATGGCTGCCCCCCAATCCCCAATCCCCCAGTCAATTCCCCCACCTTTGAGCCATTTCCCATCCTCTCTCAAGCCCCTCCTTACCATCCTTCAGGACTTTGCTCCTCCTTCCAAAAGCAGCTCCTACCTGATTCAAGAGTTGACAGACTAGGCTGCCTCTAAAAACTTTCAGGGGGCCTTAACTCAACAGGTGTTTAACATTGACTGTAGGTGGGGCTAGGAGGGTTAAGCAATGCTGGGAGGGGTGAGAAGCTAGGAAACAGATCTTTCCAAATCTACACAAAGAAGTGTGATAATCTCAATTTTAATCTCTCTCTCATGCTTGCCTACGTGTGTGTCTGTGTTTGTGTGTGTGTGTGTGCGTGCTACCAGGCCGTCACACATGTACACCATTCATTCTGCTACTGAGCTCCACCTCCAGCCTCTCTCTCTCTCTCTCTCTCTCTCTCTCTCTCTCTCTCTCTCTCCCTTTTGCTGCTGTGGCTTTAAGAGCCTGTTTTACAGAGGATGTGGGTTTGGAAGGTGTAGGCCTCTCTGAATTCAGGTCTCTCTGTTTTCAGTTTGCTTTAAGCTGAGCTACTTTCCCGAAGGCCAGTTCTCCTGTGTCCACAGGGTGGCGTGTGAGGTTCGAAGAAGCTGCTTGGGTACTGCCTGTCAGGGTGATATTTCAGTCCCAAGGAAGTGCCCTGCTGCCAAATGACAGAACAGAATTGTGGAACCTGAACCGGAGCCTGAACACACACAAGCTTAGAACTACCAAACACAATGGTTAAGGGACAGTTTAAGAGAGCCAATGCCAGCTGAACCTGGTGGTATTGCCTATAATGTCAACATATGGAAGGCTGAGGCAGGAGGATTTTGAATTTAAGGCCACCCTGAGCCACACAGAAAGATACCAAACCAAAACAAAGGAACAGGAAGCTGGGTCAGAGAGGGTTGATGGAGGGATCCCCAGGTGGGAAAGGCAAAAGACCTGCAGTCTGGGAGGAAGGTGTGCTCAGAGGGAACTGCTGTGAGAATCTGGAGGAAATTGTTTTTGAAGATCCCCTTTTTGGATCTTTGCAAGTGAGGAAAAGATTCCCCACCCCCTACTGCCTCTATCTCCTAAACCCCCCACCCCCACAACCTGCTGGGCCTGAGGATGGAATCAGCTGTCCTAAACCAGTGCTTCTCAACCTTGCTAATGCTTTGAACCTTTAATACAAGTTGCTCATATTGTGATGACCCCCAGTCATAAAATTATTTTCATTGCTACTTATAACTGCAATGCTTGCTACTGTTATGAATCATAATGTAAATATCTATGTTTTCCAATACAGGGGTTTTTGACCCACAGTTTGAGCCCTAACTCCTGCAGTGTAGCATTCTTCTCCCTAGCCCAAGGCTACTAGATACTCCATCAGGGATGGCTAAGTGAGGGTCATGGGATGGCGGCAGGGTGGTGCCTTGGAAGATCTGGCCCTTTAAGGTCAGAACCAGCGGGTCAGAACAAAGCCCCGGGAATGTGGGCTGGATCAGGGAACAGAGCCATTCAGCATGAGTCATTCATGTTTCACGGAGTCCGAATCCCTGGCTCCTACTTGCCCTGGCCTCTCCCATAGGCCAAGGGACAGCATCCAGGGCCTGTCTGCAGAGTTTGTGCCAGGTGTCTGGAAGCTCCCGTCCAGTTCAAACCCTGCCAGGGAGGAGGTCTATGAGCTTGGGTTCCTGGCTTTGGGGCTCGGGTCTACCCAGAGCATGGGTGCCTAGTTTCATATCTATACAACAGGAGGAGATCCAGGCCTCTGGAGGAGCTGGGCTGTGGAGAGGCGGAGTGGGTCTTCTTCCCCAGAAGTAAAGGCAGAATCCAAGATTGTGAGATCTATCTCACAATGGTCATCTCTCAGAGTCTTACTCAGGGCCTGTTCTCCTTCATTCTATACACTCAGTAACAGAGGGACACTGAGTCCGAGGCTGGGGTCCAGGAGACCCTATTCAAGGTATAACAGTGCCTTGAGAATCCTGCCAGCCATGGATGCCTGGGAACTTGAAGGCAGCTGTAGTCAATGTGAGTCGAGGGGGGTATGCCAGGGACTAGGGGGTAATCCCAGAGGTCCATTCTGGGGCCCAGAGTACCTCCAGGACTAACGTATGTGGGTTTTGTGATTGGGGTGGGTAGGTAAGGGGTGAGCACATCAAAAACCTAATCCTCCCCTTTGCCTCACCTCCCCATTCCAATTTACAATTCCTTTAGCCCTCTTGCCAGGCCCCACCCAAGCCCTAGACTGGGGATCCAGTCCTTTCAAGTCAGCTCCTTAATTCAGCCCTTCTTTGTTGTTCAGTATTTTTGCTTCTTTACACAATTCAGGCGAACAGGAGGGGACTGGCTCTTTTAACAGAAAAGTAAACACATTGTCACATTGTCTATTGACATTCTGGTTATCAGGGACCGTGATGTCCACCAGCTCATTCTGCTTTTTCTTGGAAATGAGATTACAGGGATGCTGTCTCACGGTGTGTGTGTGTGTGTGTGTGTGTGTGTGTGTGTGTGAGATGGAAGTTGGATAAAATTGTTCTACCAAGAGGTTACAAAAGACCCAGAGCCCAGCTGAAGGTGGAAATCTGGCCCCTTCCCTGATCTGTCAAGCTGATGTGTGAACAGGCCAGTTCTCCCAACCCTGTCCTTGTCTGTGCAAGTACAGTACTACAGTACGGAGTTGAGTTCTTTTTAGCAGAGCCATCTAAGAATGAGGAGGCTCCCTCCTCTGGGTGGAGAGTCTCAGGCTTGAGAATATCTGCTAAGAGGGATTAAGGCCAGGAAGCTGTGGGGCCGGGCCAGGCTAGAGACAGTGAATCACTTTGCCCCATACAGCCCCAGGCACTGGTGACCTTTGGATGAGTCACTCCTGTCAATTTTGAGAAAAACCATGCAGGCTTTGTGGCTGGTTTTGTGTCAACTTGACACAAGCTGGAGTTAACACAGAGAAAGAAGTTTCAGTTGAGAAAATGCCTCCATGAGATCCAGTGGTAAGGCATTTTCTCAATTAGTGATCAAGGGGGGTGGGCCCCTTGTGGATGGTACCATCTATGGGCTGGTAGTCTTGGGCTCTATAAGAAAGCCAGCTGAGCAAGCCTGTATGTTACATCCCTCCATGGCCTATGCATCAGCTCCTGCTTCCTGCCCTGCTTCTCTTTGTGATGAACAGCAGCATGGAAGTGTAAGCTCAATAAGCCCTTTCCTCCCCAACTTGCATCTTGGTCATGACGTTTGTGCAGGAATAGAAACCCTGACTAAGACACAGTCCTTCTGTGTGTCAGCTCAAACCCAGACTATACAGAGTAGGTCAAATGTCGACCTTTCAGTTGGCCTCAGAATAGTAGTCTACCTAGGAATTCCAAGAGTACCTAGAAAATTGGTGGTGAGTCCTAAGCTTCCAGAGGCTGATTTCCCACCCCAGGAAAGGGTGGGTCCAGCCTAGAGTGGTTGTTTAAATGTAACCTTAGGAAAATTATTCTACTGATGGGTTTTAAGGAGGTGTTGGGGTGTTCTGCTGCCCTATCAGAGTCCAGCTTGGGAAGGTGATGGGCCTGCCCCACTGTGTTGCACTGGAGCCCATGTAAGCCCAATATACTGTGTGGCTGTGTAGCTCCAACACCCTGGAACCATATAGCTCATGGTTATGGAGGACATATCTGGCATCTGGCACAGCGTTAAATACAGGACATGAGTCAGCTTAGTCCTCACTTAGCTCTGCAAAGTAAATGAGAGCATCACCATGCAGTGAGCAGAATGCAAAGAGCCCAAGGAACTCACCCAAACCACACAGCCGAGTGCCCTTCTCTCTGTACTGGAGTCTGTATTTTAAACCCTCCCCTACAATGACCCAAAAGCTAAAACATGCTTAGGATCTAATGATGAACATATGAACATATGCACAGTGGCTCATGTCTGTAATCCCAGCACTCAGGAGACTGAGATAGGAGGAAAGCAAGGACAATGTGGGAAAGAAAGAAAACAAAGAACCCTAAAGATGAACTACGCGGTTGTGAGAAGGAAGAAGGCAATCCAGTCATCTGATAAGGGCACACTGCTCAATGGAGGTCTAGCCCTCAACCCCAGGGAAGCTTACTCCAGACTTTCCTGAGTCTTCCAGGCCTGTGTCCCCAACCCCTGCACTGCTGTGGGCAGAGAGGACCCAGACCTGAATTTGAATCCAAGGCAAACATTGGATTCCAAATGGTCAAAGGGAACAGAAGCATCTGGGAGAACTGGTCGACCTCAGCTTCTTCTGCTGTGAGATGGGAACATCTGTCCTGTTTGCTGTGTGCAGCTGGGGCTTAAGCTCTCTCGTAGAATGCTTACCTTGTAGAATTCATGAGGCCTTGGGTTTGATCATCAGCATCAAATGGGAGGGAGGAAGGAGGGGAAGCAGGCCCTTGAGAAATATTTAACATATATAAGACAAACAGACAACCTGCCAACTCAAGATAATATTCTCATATGTGATATGTGGTCTACAGGAATTTTAAATAATCTGTTCTGACTCAGGGCCTGTCTCAGCCCAACTTTTGGTGTAGCAGCATTTAGCTTTTCCACAAGCCCCAGAGACTTGTAATGCCTCTCTCTACCCCTTGAGCAGCCTCTGTCCACACCTAAGGTATGCCATACCACACCAGTCTCCCAAGAAAGGAAATGTTCTCCCAAGCCTGATGACACTGTGTATCCAGGGACCCTGCCCTTGGCCTGCAGCCTTCTCCCTTCTGGGCTGCTCATCTCTCCAGCCTGCCTCCTACTCTTCTCCCCACCCTTCCCCATGGGGCGGGCTAACAGCTAACCATTCCGAAGGCTCTGCCTGTGCCTGGAGCAGGATGCTAAGAAGCAATGGCACACATTAGTCACCGTTCCCTGATCATACTCCACCATTCGTGCCTGTCCTGGAGGTCTGTCTGTCCTATGTCCCTGAGGAAAGTGTCCCATCTCTACTAGACCCCTTCCCTGGGTACAGGCTCTGCTCCCCTGTCTGTGCTGGCCTTTGGTCTGTAAGCCTCTAGATGGCTCCCTCTTCTGCTGTCTTCCCGATCCCTGTGGGACAAGGTCTCACTGCAGAGCCCAGTTTTGAACTTAGGTTGCCCCATCATGCTCAACTACTGTCTCTACTCTTTAGATCCTTTCTTGCATATTCTTGGGTTGCATGGTCCCCCAAGCTCAGTGCCTTGCTCGTGTTTGATGCTAGGATGCTGGAGAAGGAACTTAAGTGTCTCAAATACACAGTGCTTTCCCACAAATTTACTAAAGAAAAATGCTTTCGGGTGGGGCATCACTTCAGGGACAGGGGAGTGGCTTGGGACGTGTGTTGGAAAACCTGCTCCACCCCAAGGACTGTCTTTCCTCTCCTGGACTCCACTCAGCTGTGATCCTCATAAAGGGTTGACAGGCCCGGTGCTGTCACTGTCTTCAGGCCAAAACCCACAAAAGGGCAGATTCCTGCGGCTCTCTGTTTGGGGCAAGCCCCATGCCGCCACTGTGCTGCCCTTGGCCTTCCATGCCAAGAGCAGCGGTCTTGCCCTTAAAAATCAACAACCTTTAATCCGCGGTAGGGCGGGGTGTCTTTTGCGTGTTATTCTGGTGATAATCCCCGACTGGCGCTGAAAACTCCTCCAGCCTAGGGTTCAGCCTCACTGGGAGGTTCCAGTGAGGCTCCAGCTCTCGCCCCAGGCCCCAGGCCTGGATCTCCACGCTGCAACATTAAAGATGAGGGGCGTGGCCTTCGGGGGAAGGGCTGTGGTGCTGCGGTTGTCCAGCAGGGGAGGCCAGGAAACAGCTCAGAGAGGCTCAGGTTAGTTCAGCCCCTCCCCGGCCGGAATCCGAGTTTTCTGAAGCCCAAGTGAAGAAGTACAGGGGGCCCACAGGGTTGATCCTCCACTAGAGGAGGCCGAATGTGCAGGGAGGCTGCAAGGGAGGGCCTGCGTGGGAGAACTCGGCGGGGCCTGCTTACTCCTTCCGGGGAGCTTGTCCAGCTCCCCTGCAGACAGAACTTTGCCAGTGCAGAGTGCAGTTAACCGTGGATTCACCACACACAAACTGCCAAGGATCTATATCTGTTCTCCCCCAGTGCTCACCCCAGACCAGAGCACTTTCTGGGTCAGAACTTTGCTCTGAGGTTTCCAGCCCTACTTGGCATTTAGCTCTAGAGTCCACTTTGGCTCTGGAGTTTCCCCAAAGCAATATTCTCCAGGTCCACCCAACCCACCTCTGCTGATCCGCTGCTCTGTTGATCCAGCTTTTAAGAGCCAAGTTAGAGAGTTAACACGGAAAGAGTAATAGTCAAAGACAATGCTGCCTGCCGGGCACAGCTCTTATAGTGGAACTAGTCTCTCAAATGTGTACGTGAAGGAACCGAAGTTCCAAGAAATTAGCTGAGCCGTCAGATCTGAAGGGCGTGTGCCTGTATGGAAGTCCTAAGGCCCGCACTCTTTCTTGAACAGGGCTCTCAATGCGTGTGGATTTGAAGTCGAAGCAGAAGCAGCAGGGAGCATGGGGAGCACACCTTAATGGTGCTGGGCCGGAGGCGTGGCTTGGTGACAGACCACTTCCCTTTTAGGTGTAGGCTTGATCCCCAACAGGGGTGGGGGATGGGTAGGCAGGTTCTCTGGTTTCATGGCTGAATCAGACACTCATGGGAGATTCGCCCAGGTAGTATCTGTGCAAAGTCGGGTATGAGGCCCACTGCCCTATCCCTGGCTGCCCTGGGAGTCTCCTTCTAAGCGCCTGTGCTACAGTTGCATGTTGATTTTGCCTTTTAATGCATTTAATAGCACCTTTTTTCTATCCCAGAAAACTAAGGGTCAGAACAGTTCAGTAATGTTGCCCAGTATCACCTAGCTTTTAAGTGTTAGAGTTAATGATTTGAGCCCAGGCAGGCTCTGGGCCCTGGGTTGCTAAGCCACTACATCCAGGTTCCACAAGCCTCAAAAGGCCCACCCAGTATTGTGGTTCACACCTTCAATCCCAATACTTAAGAAGCTGAGGTAGGAGGACTTGTTTAAGGCTAGCCTGGACTACACCGGGTGTCCCAGTTCAACCTGGGGCTTCAAGAGTGAGACCTTGCCTCAAAAACTAACCAAACAAACCCTCAAAGGACCAGTCTAAAGTATTTTAATGTAGAATTTCTAGGTTCTCCCACGGAAAAACCAATGAAACAAAGCCTATGTTTCATTTTATCCCAGCAGCCAGTATGGGTGGCAGCTTCTGTCCTCTATACCCATTATAAGCCTTGCCTCAGAGAGCCTGAGGCCCCTTCTTTTCATCTTCTCAGCCACACCAGAGCTGATGTGTCATGGGTGCTGGAGAAGAGCTCCACCACCTCAGTACATCTGAGTCACTGGTTTTCTCCAAGCTGTAATGGAGAACATAAATCCAGAGAGAAGTCAAAAAATAAATAAGCAAGAAAGCAAAAAGAAAGGAAGGAAGGAAGACATGACTTTGTCTCCAAACAGCAACAAAGCCAGAAGTTAGTGATGAAGCCAGAAAGTCAACATTACACACCAGGGTGAGAGTGAGTTTGGTGTCTCCACTAGAGCATACATTTCAAAAGGTGAAAATTCTTTGCTTGGAATGTCAGGCAATTAGAACAAGAAGTCCTAACAGTTTCTGGCTGTAGAAGGCCCCCATGCAGGCGATGGTATCTGTCAGCTAGATGGGAAAAGGAGAAGGTGCTGAATTTCCCACCCCACCCAGCCTGGAGGGAGCCTGCCGAGATGCCTGCCTATTCAGTCCAGTTCAACAAACACATCCCCAGCTCCTATCATATGCAGACATCTGGGATGCAGAGAAGAACCCTGCCTGCTGAATAGTCCTGCCCTCCTGATCTCCTAAAACGGCAATGATTAGCAGGGAATAAAGTGTCTAAAGTGGGGAAGCCAGGAGATAAAATGACCCTTTGTCCCATCCCGATGGACTTTGTCTCGCTCAGTGCTGCAGCACCTCACCTGACAGGGCAAATGAATGAGTGAATGAATGCTGCATTCATTCAGAAAGGGCCTAACAGACAGAAGGAAGAGGAGGTGTGCTCCATGACCCCCTTCATTGGAGCATCTTGCTTGCTTAGCAAGGAATGTGCGGTGTCTACTGCAGTGTCCCTGGTCCTGGCCACAGATGAAATGGACGATAGATGAGATAAACAAGAGAGGATTCTGGGAGCACAGAGTCCCCAGTGCTGGAGTGATGACAGTCCTGAGGGGCCCCTTTTGACTGGCTTGCTAGCCTGAGTCAGCAGGACTGTGCCCACTTGTGACCCTGACCCAGCTGAAGTGCTTTGCCCTCACCCAGCACTCACTCCTTCCTCTCCCAGCAGGTGCAGCTGGAGACCTCACATGGTCGCTCTCTCTTCTGTTCTCAGGATTCCAATACCACCGTGAGATGCAAGGACACAGTCACTGAGCCCACCCTGCACTCTGTGCAGCATCTCTGATGCTGAAGAGAACCACCAGGGGGGGATGAGCAAGCAAACAATGGCAGAGTTCTGTGTGGAGCCAGGGATCTGACTTGAGCCTGCCTGCCCTGTCTCTGCTAGGTGACCTCAGGGCCCCACGAAGCCTTGCTGCATCTCTGCTTCTGATGAGTAGAAGGAACCTTCTTCTGAAAGATTTCCTTCTCACCAGAGCCATGTAGGCCTAATCTGGATTTCTTAAACCCATAACAAAGTAGCTAAAGTAGCTTCCTAACTAAGGTCAAGAGATCCCACAGGAAACAGCCCAGCATCAGGCTCTGGCAAACTGGCAGATTCTCTGTCTTTCTCCAGTCATGGGGACTTGTGTCTAGGAGGAGGCAACCCCTCCTACCCACTGAACTGATCTACACCTCCAGCCCAGCTGCTTTTTTTTGAGACTGTCTCACGTGGCCTTTCAGTAGCTGAGGATAACCTTGAACTCCTAATCTTCCTGCTCCACCTTTTGAGTGCTGGGGCTTTAGGCTTTTACCATGACTGTTACCTAAGCGGCCTTGAATTCCTGGTCTCAAAAAACTTCCTGCCTCTACCTCCTGGGGAACTGGGATTATAGGCATGTACTTCCATGCCTGACCTGACTGATACATGTGTGTGTGTGTGTGTGTGTGTGTGTGTGTGTGTGTATGTATATGAATTTGTGTTCAAGTATGCCTGTGTACCAAGTGCATACTCGGTGTCCTCAGAAGCCAGAAGGGGGCATCAGATTCCCTGGAACTGGAATTACAGATGGTTATGAATCAACATGTGGGTGCTAGGAAACGAACCTGAGTCCTCTGGAAGGGGCATCGAATGTGGGTCATGAGATTGAACTCAGATCAGCTGGCTCAAGTGGCAAGAGCTTTTACCTGCTTTATCCGTCTGCCCCTCTTCAGTACCCTTATTGACTCAAGTGCAGGGAGTAAAGTCATGCACCACCACACCTGGTGCATTATGTTCTTTCAAATTCTTCCCATGCATCCACCCATTCATCTTTCATCAAAACCCTCTGAGGGAATCTTAGTTTGAGAGATTGGCTTGCCCAAGGTCACACTGCTAAGAGGCAGAAGAGTGGAGACTTAAGTTCAGGTCTGTCCTAGGTCAGAGTTCCAACTCTCTAATCTTCGTGCTATTTGGTCTACCACTCACAACTCTTGGTCTTGTGCCCTGGTCCTGGAAGGCTGGAGCTCTGGGGAAGTCAGTCCTCTAGTGACCAGCGTAGTGTCTGTATATGAATAGACGTGTGGGTGGGTGGGTGGATGGGTGGCTGGCTGGATGGATGGATAGATGGAGGTCACTAGTGTGTCTTAGTCAGGGTTTCTACTCCTGCACAAACATCATGACCAAGAAGCAAGTTGGGGAGGAAAGGGTTTATTGGGTTACACTTCCATGCCGCTGTTCATCACGAAAGGAAGTCAGGACTGGAACTCAAGCAGGTCAGGAAGCAGGAGCTGATGCAGAGGCCATGGAGGAATGCTGCTTACTGGCTTGCTTGAGTTCCAGTCCTGACTTCCTTTTGTGATGAACAGCAATTGGAAGTGTAAGCTGAATAAACCCTTTCTTCCCCAACTTGCTTCTTGGTCATGATGTTTGTGCAGGAGTAGAAACCCTGACTAAGACAAATTGGTACCAGCATAATGGGGTATACCTGTGACAACCTGATCATGTTGTAGGAAGGACTGTGGAAGGACTTTGGAACTTTGGGCTAGAAGATCCATTTGGTGTTAAGAGCTCTGTGGGATGTTGTGTAGGAGCTTGGAAGATAATGTTGAGAACAGTGCAGAAGATGGAGGCCTGGCTTGTGAAAGTTCAGAGGGAAGATTAAAGACTCTTATCAGGGCCATTGCTATTTTGACTGTGAAGATTCCGTGGTTTTGGTTAGCTGGGGCTGAAGGATTGCCTGTGGTTAACAAGATACCAGAACTACTAAAGCAAAACCATTGCATTACTAGGACTATTGATGCTGGTTAGCTGGAGTTGGGAAATTGGCAGTGATTGGGAAGAGATCAGCATCATTGAGGTGAAATCTTCTGAGAAGTGTTTTCTGAGAGCACAGAGGTTGTATTCCAGAGATGGCCAGGGTTGTAACTTGTGCTGCGGCTAGATTTGGTAATGTGTAAGAGTCATCCAGGTGGTACTGGTTTTGAAGGCATGAAGGAGTCATGAAGAGCAGCTGAGGCCTGGGCACTGTGAGAGGCCACAGAAGGCCATTGGTGAAGGTGCAGCCTCAGTTGCAATTGATGGCCCAGGATTGAAGGGGTCATGCAAAGGTGGTGAGGCTTGGCACCATGGTAAAACCTAGTTGCAGCGGAAGACAGCAGTGTTTTGGAGATGCCAGTGCCACAAGATGACCACCAAGAACAGCAGCAGCAGTGGAGTACAAGCATCTGGAGCCTAGAAGACAAGGTGTGTGCTACAAAGGGCAGAGCTGGAGAAGTGACTCAAGCCCTTGGAGGAATCCAGAAGATCATGAGTGAACCCCAGACATTGGACCGTTGGAGTTTGATTTTGTTTTTGATTGTCACTGTGCCCTGATATATTTTCCCTCCTGAAGGAGAAGGTATTTTAGTGGAGCCCACAGTTAAGAGACTTCTAATGGTAAAAAGATTTTGAATTCTAAGAGATTGGATATTTTTAAAGGGATTGAAATTTTGATATGTAAGAATTTGCAAAGACTGTGGGACTTTTAAAGTTATTTAGCTTTTGGGGATGAATAAGAAAGTAAGGGTTGAGGCTTAATAGTGATGTGTTTGTGTGTCAAATTGACAAGGGGTCAATTGTACTGGCTGGTTTTGTGTCAACTTGACACAAGCTGGAGTTATCACAGAGAAAGGAGTTTCAGTTGAGAAAAATCCCTCTATGAGATCCAGCTGTAAGGCATTTTCTCAATTGGTGATCAAGGGGGGGGGGGAGCCCTTGTGGGAGGTACCATCTGTGGGCTGGTAGTCTTGGGCTCTATAAGAAAGCCAGCTGAGCAAGTCAGGAGAAGTAAACCAGTAAGCAGCATTCCTCCATGGCCTCTGCATCAGCTCCTGCTTCCTGACCTGCTTGAGTTCCAGTCCTGACTTCCTTTTGTGATGAACAGCAGCATGGAAGTGTAAGCTGAATAAACCCTTTCCCCCCCAACTTGCATCTTGGTCATGATGTTTGTGCAGGAATAGAAACCCTGACTAAGACACTATTGTCTGTTTATCTTCCCCTCACTGGCATTGTCCTAGCCACAAAGCTTTTCTGAAGCCCAAGGCAGTGCCCCAGGATAAGGAGTCAAATGTCAACCCTGCTTGCCCTCACCTTCTAAAAATACTAAGGAAGCATGAGCCCTGCCTGTCACCACATATCTCTGCAGTTGCTCCCTGTAGGGTCCCTGTTTGCCACCTAGCACCTGCTCCGTCAAGCCTCTGCTTGACAGCTGTGTCCATCACTGCATGGCTTTTCTGTAAAACTAAGGCCAGATTTGCCTGAGAGAACTCTGGAGCACATGGGCAAGCTCAGCTCCTCAGGCTGGACTTTGGGACACCAAGGCAGCTTTAGGCTTGCGTGTGAGAGCTAGCCCTTCTTTGGCCAGGGTTCTGTTTTCATGTGTATGTCCTGTTAGTTTATTTGGAGTTTGAACCTTAGCCCATTTGAAGGCCGTGGACATTCAGGACACATGATTTGGGACTCAGCACCGCCTCTTAGTTGCCATGTGACTTGGGACCTCTGTTAGTTACCTGCTAAAAAGGGGATACTAATATTACAAAGAGTGATGGTGCCATCCTATTTATAAACACATATATTTACATACATATGTAAGTCTGATAGGATATGGACTGAACTGTTACAGTCTTGTCTCTAGGCCTTGCTTAGGATACAATTTTTTTTATTATTAGTTCATGTGTATACGTGTTTACCTCAGTGTAGATCTGTGTACCATGTGTGTATCACCATGTGTGTATCTGGTGCCTTCAGAGACCAGAAGAGGCATTGGATAATCTGGAACTTGAGTTTCAGACATCTGTGAGGAACCATGTGAGTGCTGGGAATTGAATCCAGGGTCCTCTGAAAGAGTGGTAAAGTGTTCTTAATCACTGAGCTACCTCTCCAGCTCCCACCAACAGATTCTTTTATTCCTTTTCTTTCTCTGTTTGTTTATTGATTGGTATTGAGAATTATACCTAGAACCTTGTGCACGCTGGACACACGCTCTGCCAAGCTCCCATATTGTATTATATGGTTACTTTTCTTGTTGACCAAATACCTGATAAGGAGCAACTTAAAGGAGGAAGGCTGTGTCCTGGGTGGGCATGTCCAGTTTGTGGGCATGACCCATCATGGCAGGGAAAGCTTGGCATCAGGATGGTGGAACAGCTGGTCACATTGTGTCCACATTCAGCAAGGAGATGAATGCTGGTACCCAGCTTCCATCTGAGACCCAAGTCAGCTGTCAAGTAAGAGGCCTAAGGGAGCAGGTGCTAGGTGGCAGACAGGGATCCTACAGGAAGCAGCTGGATAGCTGTGTGGTGACAAGCAGGGCTCATGCTTCCTCTGTATTTTTAGAAGGTGAGGGCATGCAAGGTTGACATTTGACTCCTTATCCTGAGGTACTACTCTAGGCTTCTGGGACCTAAGGTCGTACTGCCTGCATTTGAGGTGAACCTCTTCTACTCTGTTAAACCCTTCCAGGTAACACAGTCACAGCTATGGTAGCAGGTTTCCACGACATTTATTTATTTATCTATTTATTTATTATACAGCATTCTACCTGCATGTATACCTACAGGCCAGAAGAGGGCACAAGATCTGATTCTAGATGGTTATAAGCTACCACGTGGTTGCTGGGAATTGAACTCAGGACCTCTGGAAGTGCACCCAGTGCTCTTAACTTCTAAGCCATCTCTCTAGTCCCCATGACAATTCTATAGCCAGTCAAGTTGACAGTTAAGACTATCATATATGCTTTTTCCTTTTTCCCAGAGTGAGTTATTTATTTACTTATACATGGATAGGCAATTAAAAGACAGCTTTCCAGAGGTGACTCTTCTTTCTACCACGTGGGTCTCAGGGGTCCCACTCAGGTGATTAGGCTTGATGGTATGTACCTTGACCCAGTAAGCCATCTTGCTAGCCTAATGTTTTGTTCTGTTTTTTTAAGTGTTTTTTTTTTTTTTTTTTTTAAAAGCCAGACATGGGGTCTGGAGAGATGGCTCAGTAGTTAAGAGCATTGGCTACTTTACCAGAGGACCCTGGTTCAATTCCTAGTACCCACATGGCAGCTCACAACTGTATGTAACTCAGGTTCCACAGGATTCGACACTCTCACACAGACATACATAAAAGCAAAACAAAAGGCACCAGATATGGTGCTGGTCTTATAGCTCCTGAGTAGATCACTTAGCTAATGTATTTGAGACCAGGAATATAGCACACATGTGGAATATTCTGCCTTAGGAGGCAGAGACAGGAGGATTATGAGTTTGAGAATAGCCTGGGTTACAACATGAAACCTTGTCTCCAGAAAGGGGAGGGAGGGAAAGGGCACTAAACTAAGTGGGAGGTCTATCTTAGGGCTGCCTGCCTGAGCAGGTCCAGAGAAGCCAAGTACAGGAGAGAATGGTTAGGGCTCTCTGACAAAGGGGACCACAGGCCCTGGGAAAATCAGTGTCTACTTTGTTGTTCTTGAACTGGCCTAAAGTTCTCTAAACAGTGAGATCCCCAGCTTAGTCTAGGTGTTTATTTTGGGGTGAGTGGAGATTCCCTCCTCTCAGTCCATGATGCCAGCAAGGCTAGAAGGTCTTGGCTCATTTCTCAAGAGCCAGGATTAAGGAGCAGTAAAAAGCACAAATTCAGACGCTAGAAAGGGCTAGCCCCATTTCAAGGCATTGAGTTTCAAACTGTGGGCACTTTCCCACAAACTCGGTGCAACAGGGTATTGTTGGCAGCCTTCTTCCAACCTTGTTATTCTATAAACAAGGAAACAGCTACACAGTGAGGAAACCTTCCACCATCACATAGCAGGTGCCCTGAAACCAGAGCTCAGGTTTGCATAGCATCCACCAAATACCCCTCCCCCCAAGGACAGGCCAGTAAGACTTGGCCTGAGACAACAAGCTTTCTCCTCCATGACTGTGTTCTCAGTAAGGAGTCACTTTTGACCCCTGTGGGACTCTATTCCATGACTCTAGAAGTTTGGAGAAGCATTCAGAACTGCATAGAAGGTACCTATCCGTCCTAGCTCTAAGCCGTTACTTACACTGCATGCAGATAGTAGAACTGCCTTCAAAGGATGGCCCATAGCAATGGAAAACTGTCATCATAACCTGTCCCAGGAGGCAGAGCACGGTGTCAGGGTACGGTGGTAGTGAAATAAGTTCTGACCTGGATCAAGAACAAAACCAGAGTGGGTCAGGGGTCAGAGTTAGATAACCAGGTGAGGCTACACACCCTGACATCTGTGTGTGTGTGTGTGTGTGTGTGTGTGTGTGTGTGTGTGTGTGTGAAGGGTTTTGTGACAGTGGCTGGTTGCAGAACCCTGGGAATTCGAACACATGGAAGCCACCACAAAGCCCCCAGAGACAGAACAATTTTAGTTAAATTAGCAACAGAAAAGGTACAGAGGGTGTCAAACACATGGAGTGCTCAGCAAAGAGTATTTGCACATGAGTAATCTTACAGACTCACAGTCACCTGGGAACTGGAGCAGGGCTGTGTTTAAGGATAAGCAAAGCCAGCAAAACCGTATTAGAATGAAGGCATGCATAGGGCTATCTGGCCAGTCATATCTGGAACCAAAAGGAGAAGCCTCTGGATTTTCCAGCTCTGCTATTTTGAGAACTGGTCTCTCATGGTTTCTTTCCATCTCCTTATCCTTCCTCTTCCTCTCTGAAAGCACCCCAACCAGCTCCCCAATCTTGGGCCTCCGTAGCTAAGGGCTCAAGCATATCACAGGCATGGAATACATTATTTGTAGGCTACAAATTGCTGCCCTCTTCCCACTGTTTGGGATGCTTTCAATGCCCTCTGGACTACCACCAAGTAGATGCTTCCTTCTTTGAAGAAGGTCTTTCCCACCATGAAGCTTTTAAAGGTACATGTCTTGTCTACTGGTCAGCTCTCACACTGTAGCTTCCAGGTTGGTCGGTGTGTTGCTGCAACACTGCCCTCAGTGGCAGCTAAAACCTTCTGAGGCATGGGAGGGATAGCTCACCATTCTGGTTTTTGCTGGTTTGTTTTGTTTTGTTTTGTTTTTCCCTGAGAGTTTCGATATGGAACCCAGTCTGGCCCCAACTCTCTATCCCCTATCTCAACCTCTCACAATTACAGGCTGAAAATTGCTCTGCCAGCTCTCAGGCCCACTCTTTAGACCTGAGACTAAGATTCCAAGGGGCTGGTTCACTAAGAGAGCCTTGAAAATAGCTTTTCCTATGCTTCCACATGATGCGTGTGTAAGCAGGCCTCTCAGGGACAGGGCTGGGGCTGGTGGGGGTGCAGGGGTGTGTGTCAGTGTCAGTCCTAGCCTGTGAAATGTCAAACTAACATACAAGATAGTAAAATAGGAAAGGAAGGGAAGCTCCGTGGTAAAAAGAACCCCAGTGGCCCAGGTGCTGGTGGTGCACACCTTTAATCCCAGCACTCAGAAGACAGAGGCAGGCAGATCTCTGTGAGTTTGGGGCCAGCCTGGTCTACAGAGGGAGTTCCAGGACAGCCAAGGAGGACTGTTGCACAGAGACACCATGTCTCAGAAAACAGACAACCAACCAAACAAAGATGGCCATTGTCTTTATTAATAGTTCTTGTTCTTTTAGGTGTTAAGACTCAAAAATCTTCCAACAGATTCATCAAAGTAGCAGTGCCCTCTGGGAGTATTTTTTTTAAATCTTAGAATGAAGAAAACTTTATAAGTGTGACATGAAACTCATAAGCCTTAAATGATCTTGTTTCTTTGTCCATTTTTTGAAACAGGATCATACTATGTAGCCGAGGCTGGCCTAGAGCTCAGTATGTAGCCCAGGTTGGCCTCAGATGAGTAGTGGGATTACAAGGATGTGCTACCACTCTTGCCTTCAACAACAATTTTTTTCTTTTGAAAGGAGGCCTCATTACATCTCTTAGGAGGTTCTTGAATTCTTGGATTCAAATGACCCTCCTAGTTTAGCCCCTTAAGTAGCTTGGACCACAGGAATGTGCCGCTGTACCTGGATAAGACCAATAAGTATCACTGGAAAAAAATTAAAACTATTTGAACACAGTTGTTGTGTGGCAAACACTGTATAGACCATGAGCTCATTTTGTTTCATAATAATCCCCATAAGGCTCCAAGGGGATAGCTCAGTAACAAGAACGAATTTTATAAAAGCGTGAGGACCTAGCCCACACATAAGAAAAACTCTAGCATGGTTTCATGTGCCTGAACACCAGCTCTGGGGGTGTGGGTGGGGGTGGGAGTGGGGCAGAAATGGCAGATTCCCAGAGTTCACTGGCCAGCCAGAGAGTGAACTTCCGGTTCATGGGGATACTCTATCCTAAGTAAGATGGGAAGCCATAAAGGAAGACACCTAGCATTCTCTCCTAGCCTCTACACACACACACACACACACACACACACACACACACACACACACACAAAGTCTTAGTCAGGGTTTCTATTTCTGCACAAAACATCATGACCAAGAAGCAAGTTGGGGCTGGGCAGTGGTGGCACATGTCTTTAACCCCAGCACTTGGGAGGCAGAGACAGGCGGATTTCTGAGTTTGAGGCCAGCCTGGTCTACAGAGTGAGTTCCAGGACAGCCAGGGCTACTCAGAGAAACCCTGTCTCAAAAAACAACAACAACAACAAAAAAAAAAGTTGGGGAGGAAAACATTTATTTAGCTTACACTTCCATGCTGCTGTTCATCACCCAAGGAAGTCAGGACTGGAACTCAAGCAGGTCAGGAAGCAGGAGCTGATTCAGAGGCCATGGAGGGATGTTCCTTACTGGCATGCTTGCTTCCCCTGGCTTGCTTTTTTATAGGGCCCAAGCCTACCAGCCCAGTGATGCCACCACCCACAAGGAGCCCTCTACCCTTGATCACTAATTGAGAAAATGCCTTACTGCTGGATCTCATGGAGGCATTTTCTCAACTGAAGCTCCTTTCTCCATGATAACTCCAGCTTGTGTCAAGTTGACACAAAACCAGCCAGTACACACACACACACACACACACACACACACACAAATCAACTTCTATGAAGTATAAATTGCCTCCATCTCAGTGCATAGACAAAGGACCTAAATTGGTAATTCCTCTGGTGAGTTATCAAGCAGTTTGCTATCTGATCTGTCCGAGTTGTGCCTCATGCTGTCACACTGAAGACTGGCTGGAGTGCTGCTCAGGGACATAGCTCAGCTTGCAGTACCCCATGGTTCCATACCCAGCAGCCCTTCCCCACCCTAAAGTCAGAAGACAACGACAGATGGGAAACACTACAGCACACAGGTTAAATGTGGGTGTGTGTCAGGCATAACCTGGCTGATTTCCCTGCTGTGTATTGAGCTCTTAAAAGAGAGTCTAATAGCAGCTGGAGAGACTGCTCAGCGACTAAGAGCAGTAACTGCTCTTCCAGAGGTCCTGAGTTCAAATCCCAGCATCCACATGGTGGCTCACAACCATCTGTAATGGGATCTGATGCCCTCTTCTGGTGTGTCTGAGAACAGTTACAGTGTACTTACATATAATAAATAATCTTCGGGCCGGATCGAGAAGAGGGGGAAAAAACGAGAGTCTAATAAAGAAAATGGGGAAAGGGCTGGGGTGATGGCTCACTGGTAAAGCACTTACTGCTCTTTCAGAGGTCCTGAGTTCTGTTCCCAGTGCCTATATCTGGCAGCTCATAACCATCTGTAACTCCAGCTCCAGGGCATCTGATGCCGCTGGCCCCTGTAAGCACCCACTCTTACCTGGACATACCTAAAGTGATACACACACATACATAATTTAAAAGAATGTAAGAATAACTCTTTTTTTTTTTTTTTTTTTTAAATAGAGACTATAAAAAAAAAAAAAAAAAAAAAGCATCATGTATGTCTGTGTAAGTGGACATGTATGGTCTCTGTGTGTGTGCATGTATGTGTGTGTTCTAGTCTGCTCAAAGAGATTTCAAGAGATGGTAATCCTGTTGGTGAATCTGAAGCTAAACAAGAATCCTTTGCAGGAATGTTCCAAAATCACCATAAGCTTTTTTTCCGGCAGGTGATTTGACAATGATCTATTAAAATGTAAAAATTTGGGCCAATGAGATAGCTCAGCAGGTAGGGGTGCTTGCTGCCAAACCTGATGACCTGAGTTTAGTCTCACATGGTAGAAGAAGAGAGCCAACTCCTAAAAGTTGTCATCTGACTTTCATAGGTGCACCAGGGCATGTACTCCCTCCCCCCAATCCTCTGCAACACACACACACACATACACGCACACACACATACACACACACACACACACACACACACACACATACACACACACACACATACACACACACATACACACACACACACACACACACACACACACAAAACAGACATTTTCCTGCCTTAGCCTCCTGAGTGCTGGAATTGCAGGTGTGAGTCACCACATCTGGTGAGGACCCGCTTAAAAAGAAGTATAGAAAGACCCTCTATGAATGGGGTGTAGATACAGGAAGACATCAAAAAATATTTAGTTGAAAAAGTCATTAGAAATACATTATGACTCTACACTGTTAATAGCTAAGTGACACAGAGGCTGGAGAGATGGGTCAGCAGCTAAGAGGACTTGATGCTCTGAGTTTGGGGCCAGCCTGGTCTACAGAGTGATTTCCAGGAGAGCCAGGACTACACAGAGAAACCCTGTCTCGAAAAGAACAAGCAACCACAAAAAAGAGCACTGGTTCTCTTGCAAAGGACCCACACTTGGTTCCCAGCCTTCCAAATATTTTCTGTAACGGCTCGGCTGACTCCATGAGTGTGGAATCTGCAGATTAAAGAAAGTGAGGATGCACAGCCCATAAAAGACAGACATGGAAGACTAAACCAAGTTAGGTTATTACCTGTGGCAAGCTGTGAGAGGCACTCCTTGTAAGAGACAGGCTTACAGAGGCTCTGTATTTACAGAGGCGCTGCATTTTCCCCGACACTGTGGAGTGAAACTAGAGTCTCACACACTCTATTACTGAACTGTATCGCCATCCTCTTATTTTACACACACACACACACACACACACACACACACACACCTTCTTAATATAAGACAAGGTCTCACTAAGTCACCCAATCTGGCCTTGAACTTATCCTGTGCCCAGTGGACCTTGAATTTGTGATCTACCTGCCTCAGCCTCCTCAGTGGCTATTATCAGCCTATCCGATCACACAGTGGTTCTTTAGAAGGAACTTCACAGAGGCAGCACTTCGGTCAGCATGGAGATTCAGAGGCTATGAAGCCATCTGGTAAGTATGGAAATGAGGCTGTCCACAGAGGAATCCAGAAAGCAGGAATGGAAGACAGTGAGTCACTGGATGCTAGGGGTGTGCAGAGGGAGGGTGGAGGGAACCTCTTCGGACTAGGAAACAAGCTCAGTGTTTCGGTCTAGAATCCTGCCCCATCCTGCTCTGCAACCCAAAAGGATGCTGTTCAGGAGCAACTTTCCAGGAGAGCGGCCTTCAGGTAAGAAGGCACCTTTGGTAATCTGTGTAGACACATTCGCCAGCTGCTGATTCTGACAACCTGCTGGTCCCTGTGCCAGGCCGTCAAGAAGTAAGTCTACCAGGGCCATAGCCCCTTCTGTCTAACACTCATTGCTGAACAGAACCCAGGACAGAGCCAGTTAGAGTTCATAGAGACAGAAGAAAAGACAGTGAATGGGAAGGGTTTTCATTTTATAAAGTGGATGATGGGCCCTGTGGTCTTCTCCTCCAATCTCTGAATCCAGAGATGTGATGGCCCCTCCTAACCACTGTCTTTGTGAACAATGTGGGCAGCTGTGGGTCCTGCAAGGTGTGGGGTCCAGTCCTGATGTCAGGACTCCCTGTAACATCTGCCTTGCCTCCTGCCTGCTGATAGCCCCTTGATAGGGCAAAAATAGCCCTGTCACCCTTGATTTCCTGCTTCACACATGTCAACAACTCGCCTTGGCATGGAGTCCATCCTTTTTCTTTGCCATAATAGATAAGCCCCCACTGTCTGGGCAGAATACAGACTCATCTGTCACCTTGACCAGAAGATTAGGAGCAGTTCTGACTGTAGAAGTTTCTGGAAGGGTAATATTTAGGAGCTCAATAAGTTGGTCGTAAAACCAGAGGCCTTTTGGCTGAGCCCTGGGTATCTGGAGAGACAGTGTCTGCTGTGGATAGACATCACTGAGGGAGTGTCAGGGTGTCATGGGCCTGGCTTCCCTCCCTCAGCTCAGCTTATCTTAACATGCAGCTGGACTAGAGCTTTGTGGGAGTAACCTGAGAGGGGTTTCTGCTGGCCTGGCCCCATTCTAGTAGGAAAACCTCTGGACAGAGTGAACTGGTTAGTGGTAGGTGGGGCCCGAGAAATAACCGGTCAGTTCTGAGCAAAGAACCTTCCCTGTGCTTACCCGCTCTTCATTTTCCCATTGCCTATTCAGCCCTCCAGAACTTTTTAAACCTAAAGACTCAGAGCCTCTATTACCAGTCAAAACACTACCCCATTTACATTAGTGATGAACTTTGGTTAATCTATAACCAATAAAATGTGGACTTTGAAATCCGAACGGGGTCAAATTCAGCTTTATTGGGCAAGTGAAGTTGTCTAAGCCTTGGTAACCGTCAGCTTCTCTGCCACTGGGTTGCTCTGACCATACAGATACTATGTTGTCATGAAACCACACTAGTGTCCTGGGTTATTGGGGGAGTGCCCTGGAGCTCAAGGAATTCATTGCTGATCTGCTTCTCCAGTCTTGAGGATGGAGCCCAGGGATATGGGCTGTCAGGAAAGCACTCTACCCCTGAGCTACAACCCCAGTCCTGTTTTGGATTTGAGATAGCCTCACTGAATTGTCCAGGCTAGCTTCAAACTTGCAATCCTTAGCCTCCCTAGTGGCTGGGGAGTCCATGCTGCATTGTCACACCCAGCTACCCTGACTCACCTCAGGAATATCCAACAAAATGGTCCTGAACAACATGACAGTACTATCAGGCATTCTGGCTGCTGGGTCCAGATCCTTAGGGAGACAGTACTTGCTGAACCACAGTGATTCACTCTTGGATTCGTGATCGATTATATCTGTCCTGTTTAAGATGGGATCAATCTCACTGTGTTGCTCAGGGTTGCCTCACACTCCTGAGCTGGAGAGAACTTCCTGACCCTGTCAATCCAACAGCTCGGATTAGAGGCCTATAGCCAGGTTCTTGACTTGGAGCTCTAAAAGAAAATTTAATTTTGAGGCAGATATGGAGGTGCACACCTATAATCCCAGCACTTGGGAGGCTGAAGCAGAAGGATTAAGAACTTGACATCAGCCTGGGCTGTAAAACAAAACCCTGTCTCAATAAATAACTCAATAGATAAGTAAGCAGAAGAGCAAGCCTGGTTGTCTCACTCCCTTCTGTTCTTACTGTGTGATGCTCTTTCTTTTCTCTTTGTCTTGTGTGCTCTTTTGCCACATAGTACCACCTACCATGAGTCCCTCATCAGAACCCATGCCAATGCTATGCCTTTACATATTTATAGATGGGAGTTAAACTGTTCTCTCTCTCTCTCTCTCTCTCTCTCTCTCTCTCTCTCTCTCTCTTTCATTCTCAAGACAGGGTTTCATGTAGCTCAGGTAGGCTTTAGACTCACTAAGTAGCCAGGCTGACCTTGATCTCCTGATTCTGCTACCTCTGCGCCAAAGTTCGAGGATTACAGGCATATGCCATCATTCTAGGCAACCACTCTTCTTTGTAAAGTACCCAGCACAGGACATTTTGTTACAGCAACACCAAACAGGCCATGACATCATGCCTCTCCACTGTAAAATTACTTTTCTACACTCTACTTTAGGGGAAGAAAATTCAGCCCACACTAAAGAAAAATGCTGAAGACTTTTGAGAATAACTCCTAAAAATGTTCACTGTAGTCGTCTGTATGATGATGTGATTCAGTGCTCTTTGCCGTTCACCCACACTACAGTTGGTGAATATGTCTCAATTTCTCCCAGCCTACCTTGCAATTTATGTGTTACACAAGTCAAGCCACTTGTCCTGTAGAGCCACTCACGGTGAGGTATTTAGCCTGCAAGATGACCTCCTGATTTCACACCCTGTCCTGTCCCTTCCCACACTGAATCTGGCTCATCTGCTCAGCCGACAGGAATGCTGTATTTCTGGTGCTGTGCAGTTTCCAGGGCAGTGTCATAAAAGGCATTGTTCCATTTTGCTGTCTTTTGAATTCCTTGCTCTGGGAACCGGCTACTGCGTCATCAGTCTAGTGTCCTATGGAAATGGCAAGAGACTGAACCTTGAACAGGAAGCGGCAATTCTTCCAAGTGGCCAACTAGCCAGCTTTGTGCATGGGTCTTCTTTTTCTCCTTTTTGAGATAGAGTTTAGCTTTGTTGGCCAAGCTGCCTCAAACTCTTGGGAAGCAATCCTCCTGCCTCAGGAGTGATGGAGAGTACAGGTATGTAGCACTGCTCCAGGCTTGAGTGAGCAATCAGGAGAGTGGCCCCTTTATACGCAGTCAAACCTTTAGAGGGTCTAGGCCTGGCTGACATCCTGAATACAATCCTGTGGGCTTCAAAGGCAGAACCACTCCTGAATCTCAACCCACAGAAGCTCACTGCTTCTTTGCCTGCTGTGTTGCCTGTGCCTACTGGCTAGATGGAGAACGGTGTACAGACTCAGGGTTCATTTCGGGGAGGGGTTGCTTCACCAGCACATCTGGCAGTGATGCACTGAACACACAATTCTCCGTCACGGGTCTTTTCCTCTCAGCGTAATGAAAGGTTATGGTGTACTGTCAGTCTATACCTTTGCTCTTGGTGAGGCACCCCCACCCCCAGCTCCTTTTGATATCCCTGCTTATAGCTTCCCAGTTTTACCTCATCGTGCTTAGGTATGGGTTTCCAGCCCCTCCTTTTCCTTATTTGTGTACATGGTACATGAATGTGTTCATGTGGGTCTGCATGGGTGCGGGAGGGTGCATATGCCTATCTGAGGATGTACATGGAGAACACAGGGGTCAATGTTGCATGTCTTCCTTAATTGCTCTGTGGAAAACAGGCCACACTTCTTCAAAAGGTTTAACATGGGTGACCACTCCTGGGTATCCACTCAAGGAAAATGAAAACATGCCCAGTGAGCCACCCAGGTTTATATCTGTAATCTCAGCAACTTGAGAGGCTGAGGCAGGAGGATCACTATGAGTATGAGGAGAGCTTGACTTCATAAGGATTTTGAAGAAGACTCTGGAATAGATTTTTTTTTTAAAAAAAATAATCATTGTCCCTTATAAACATAACCAAGGAAAAGGAAAAGAAGGGTCCAGCAAGATGGCTCAGTGAGTAAAGTTGAACTCATGCTGCCAAACCTGATGACCTGAGTTTTCGTTGCAGAGCCTTTATGGTGGCAGGAGACCAACCACCATAACCTCTACATGCACAACGTGTAGTTCTGACGTCGCCACACAAAATAAATGCCTAAGTAAATAAATGTAATAATTATTTTCCATTAAAAAACAAAACAAAACAGGTTGAGGATGTAGCTGTTGGTTCAGTACTTGCCTAGCACACACTAGGTCCTGGGCTCAACTCTCTGCATGGCATAAGGTGGGCATGGAGGCAAAACCTGTAATCCCGACATGAGTGGAAGAAACAGGAGGATCATAAATTCAAGGTCATCCTCCGCTATGTAGCCCTTCCTGTTAGCCTTATACCTTAGAAAGAACCTAGGCACTGGTACGATGAGGAATAAGACAAGACACTCTCCCTGCTTCTCTGAAATGCGCTGCTCTTCAGGCTCTGAGGCATGAGGCTTCAAAACACTGTGCTAAGGGAGTAGCTAGACACAGAAGGTGGGAAGTACTGCCCAGAAGAGGAAAAGCTGCAGAGACAAGAGACAGGTTTGTAGACGCCTAGGACTAGAAGCAAGAAGAACATGGGAGTAAGACTTCCTTCCTTCCTTCCTTTTCTTTTTCTGCTTCTCACTAAGTAGCCCAGGCTAGCTTCAATCTGTGGCAATCCTCCTGTTCTCAGACCTTCAGTGAGGGGTGGGGTCTCATTAGCAGCTCCCCTATGCATGGTGGCCTGCTGATGAGTCCAGTCTTGTGCCGGAGCCACAGCTGCAGTGGGTCTGTTGTATGGCCTGTCCAGAAGACCCTGTTTCAGTGTTCTGTCCCAGCTTTTTATATTGGTTTTGTCCCCTTCTCCATGATATTTTCTGAGGAGACACTTGGAGCAGCTGTGAGTCTTTGCACAAATTGATGCCCACTGGCGACATGGACCGCAGAAACCATGAGCAAAAATAAATCTTCCCTTGCTTAAGTTATTGCCCACCCCCATTTTAGAAAGAATAATTAATCTACACACTGCAAGGGAGCAACAGACTGGGTGGCAATTGTACCGTCTGTCCCTTAAGTTATTTCTGACAGGAATTTCTATCACTATGATGAAAAGTCTAACACAGTAATCTACATATGATCTTAGCCAAAGGCTTAAAAGTGATTGAAAGGCTTCTGTCATAAATATTTTTAAAAATTGCTCTGAGTAAAGTGGCATGTGCTACACTGGCTGGTGTGTTTATGACTTAATTTTTCTCTTTTTAGGTAATACCTCACTCTATAGCTCAGGCTAGCCTGGGACTCACTTGGTAGGCCAGGCTGGCCTTGATCTTGTCATGATCCACTGGCTCCAGCCTCCCCAGTGCTGGGATTACAGATAAATGCTTCCTGGCAAGGCTAAGAATCTCAATACTCTGAGATAAATCAAAATCCTGTCATAGATGAAGTAGGTTTGTTTCTAGGATGTTCTAGGTTGTGGGCTCCTGGGTGATGTATACTTCTGGCATCTGTGTGACCTTAGGAGAGTCAGTCACCCTGCCTGTGCCTCCATTTCTTGTGTATAGAGGAGAACAATCACGATGTCTTCCTATGAAAGCTGGAGAGAACTATGTTCATGTGTGTACAGGGCTTACGGGAAGTCCTCGCTGTTATCCTGTGCCGTCTCAGGGCTGGGCTGTTGAAGCGTCTGTTGTGTCTCCCATTACATACTCTGCCACTGAGAACACAGCAACATATAAGAACTCTACCTTAACCCTGACAGACTTACAGGTAATGAGGAGCCACTGGAGGAAAGTAGACCAGAGAAACAGCATGAAGGTCAAATGGTATCACATTACATAAAGCAAGGAGATATTTTATACAATAGGTTCCTGATTTCAAGTGACTCGGCTTTGATTTAATTTTTAAAAATTATTATTGTTTGTGGGTATGGCATGTGTGTGTGTGTCTGTGTCTGTGTCTGTGTGTGTGTGTGTGCCTGCATACTGCACAGAGGTCAGATGACAGATTTCAGGAACCGGTTTTCTCCTTCCAACCAGGGGATCAAGGGGTAGCAAGTGCCCCCCCCCCCACCTCTAAGCCACCTTGCTGGCCCCCAGCTTATGATTGTTTACTTCACTTTAGGGCAAATAGTCATAAGTATTCAGTAGAAAACACCTGGCTTCTCATTACTTTGCTGGGCCACCACTATATAGTCTACAAGTTCTGGTGGTGCTGGGTCATGACCAAGGGCAGCCCTGCAGCCCCAGAGCCCAAGGGCAGCAGCCTGCAGAGCTGAGATGGTCAGGGGTTTGTTTCAGGAGACACACTTTTACTTCACGGAATTTCCCATTAAGTGGCAGGCTTCAGGCTTTACCTTCCTGGTAAGTAGAGGTGCATCCGAATACAGGATGGAGTAAAGAAATTTTACTGGAAGCTAGGTACAGTAGCATGCATCTGTAATCCCAGAATTTAGGATAATGGTGGGTTCAAGGGCAGTCTCCCCTGCATAGTGTGACTTGGTCTTAAACAGCTATGTACATGCGGATGGGGCGGTTGAGACAACGCAGAGCAACTGAAGTTCTTTCCTCTTGCCGTTGACCAAAATTCCATAAAGCTAGGCCTCTTAGGGGGTCAAAGAAAAGAATAGATTTTGGAATTGGTAATAGTATTTAGGGATTTATCATGGAGTTTCTGTTAACAACATACACTCCTCTCTTTTTATTTAATTTTTGATTTTGATAGAGCTGAGGATGGAATCCATAGCTTCACAAAGATGATACTCTACCTCTGAGCCACAGTCCAGCCCCTAAGGAGTTAGGTGGAGCCTTGCAGGCCTTTGCAGCTCTAAAGGTGAAGCTAACGACACTAGGGGTGTGAACCAACTTGGCGCCATGGGCGGGTATGTGGAGGACCGCTGGATTGTAGAGGTGAGAGGGTCTAAAAGCCCTTGCAGTGGGGAAGCCCTCTAATGTACTGCTGCCCTCCCCCGTAAAGCACCTGTACTGGCTGGTTTTGTGTCAACTTGACACAAGCTGGAGTTATCACAGAGAAAGGAGTTTCAGTTGAGAAAATGCCTCCATGAGATCCAGCTGTAAGGCATTTTCTCAAGGGGGGAGGGCCCCTTGTGGGTGGTCCCCTCCCTGGACTGGTAGTCTTGGGTTCTATAAGAGAGCAAGCTGAGCAAGCCAGGGGAAGCAAGCCAGTAAGTAACATCCCTCCATGGCCTCTGCATCAGCTCCTGCTTCCTGGCCTGCTTGAGTTCCAGTCCTGACTTCCTTTGGTGATGAACAGCAGCATGGAAGTGTAAGCTCAATAAACCCTTCCCTCCTCCTTGCTTCTTGGTCATGATGTTTGTGCAGGAATAGAAACCCTGATTAAGACAGCACCTTTTAGGATCCCAGCAGGATTTGTCTTTGGAACTGCTTCATTGGTGTGAGTGGAAGATCCTCTCCAGAGACAAATTAATCTGCCATATATGAAAACATCTCACAGGCATCAGCAGATAAGCTTCCTGTCAAGAAATGAGCTTGTTAATCAATGGGGAGATAAAGACCTGCTCATGGGCAGAGTCCATGCACACACAGCTCAAGTGTGCAAGCTTGTAGCTGTCATTCTCTCTGTGTGTAGATACATACAAATAGGGTTTTGCCAATGACCTGCTTTTAGAGTGCTTAAGTTTCCCTACTTGACTGTAGCTCATGTATCCTCCCGAACTTCCCTCAGGTCATGGGTAAGGGTGCCAGGTCCTCTGTTTATTAGGGAGCAATGTCTATAGCTACATAGCCCCATTCTTGCTCTTTCTCTAACTCTACCAAGGGTTGACTGGGCTGGCCAGTGGTACCAGACTGTATATACAGAGTGTGAATGGTATGGACCTAGCCATAGGCCACATCAAAGAAAGAGTTCACTAGTGACTCAGCCCAAACTGGTAAGGAGAAAGGGAGGGAGATGTTCATGCCTCTAAGTCTTCCAGGACATGACAGAACACCTGATGACATTTTCTCAAAAGAAGAAAGATTTCTTTTGTCTGGGAATTTTATTCCATGGCGACAGACTATTGCTTATGAGCCTGTGGTGAGGCATCAAGAAATAGCAGGGAGCACTGCAGTCAAGAAGAAGAGAGAAAGATGTCGGGGACAAGACAGACAAGATACAGACCCTGAGGACACACTGTTCGATTGTGTCCTAAGTTTCTATTGCCTCCCAAATGCCTGTCAAACTGTGGATTCATCAGCAAAGGAGTCCACTGACGGGTCAGACCTGCTTGGTATGGCTCCAACAGGGACTAAGCATTCCCATTCAGGTCTGGGGGACACTTTTGGTCTACCCCATAACAGCACCCAAATACACTGTCCTACTGGATCATCATCTCTAACGATGGACACCACTGCCCTAACAGGAAGTGTAATCATGTATAGGTCCATAACTTAAAAAATATTTTTGACAAGAATGTATTCTTTTTATAAGTAGAAAAATGTTTAAATAGACAAAATATAAATTTCAAAAGTATCTCCTCTTCAGTCAATTTGTTTTGAAAGGCCTTAAAAAAAAGCAGTACTTTCCAAGCCAGGTGTGGTAGTTCAAAGCTCTGTACCCAGCACACAGGAAGGGAAGGCAGGAAGATTTTGAGTTTGAGGTCAGCCTGGGCTATACAAGTTCTAGGCCAGATTTCTCTTCCCACTTTAAGCAGTAGCTCCATTGTAGAAATTGATTCTAGGAAAAGAATCGGGGCTGTGTACAAAGGGACACCTTTAGACATGTTCATTATGACAAGTTTACTAGTGTTTTTGTTTTGAGGAGTCTCCTCTAGCTCAAGCTAGCTCAAGCTGGCTTTGTGTCTAAGGCTATTCCTAAACTGCTTGTCCTCCTGCCTCCATCTCCCAAATGCTGGATGTACCACCATACCCAGCTCATGTGGCATTTTACAATAGTGAAAACTGGGTACATCTAGTAATAGGGATTGATTAAATGAATTAGATTATAGTCATAATGGGCTATTGTTATTGGTTATTTCTATCATATAGATATCGATAATGATATAGACATAGGTATATACATACACAGCAGGCACACATTCTACTTCTGAATGACACCATCAGCTTGCCTAATTATTATGATTGGTTTTAAAACATATTAATGATGACATGTGTATTGTCTAAATAATTTCATTAAATTCCAAATATCATCCAAATAATTTCAAATTGTTCCAAATGTGGGACTCTAATGTGGAGTAAAGGTTAAATAGGAAAATGTTGGCTATTATTATTTCTGAGGAGTCAGATTATAGGTAATTTTGATTTTGTGGGTTTTTGTTTTCCCTAAAATTTTCAAAGATCCTATAATGAACATATATTACTTTGTAGTCATGTTGTAAAATAAATATCTTAGGATTTTAAAAAAATCACTTAACAAGAGATGATAATAGGGCTGGAGAGATGGCTCAGTGGTTAAGAACATTGGTTGCTCTTTCAGAGGTCCTGAGTTCAATTCCCAGCACCCACATGGTGGCTCACAACTATCTGTAATGGGATCTGAAGCCTTCTTCTGATGTATCTGAAGACAGCTACATTGTACTCACATACATAAAATAAATAAATCTTAAAAACAAAAAGATGATAGTAACACAACTAGGTAGATATTTGTGGGGTATCCTAATGCTAGGAATGGTCACCTCCTAACCCCCAGGCATTGGCCCTTCATCAAACTCTGCTAAACTTTATATGACATGGCAGGGTCTAGTAGGTGGGGCTGTGTAGCTCCACTTAGACATAAGTCCATGGTTCAGAGCTCACAGCATGATTATGGATGGCTTCATTGAGATATGAGCCCTGACCTCAGAGTTAGAGAAACTAGGCCCTGTGAAGTCCACTAAGGTATGAAGAGTGGAGGCCCTACATCCAGCATGCTGGAGGGAGTCTCATTTCTCCGGTCTTACTAGCACCAGGGTTGGCATTACTGTGACTGGACCATGCTCCGGTGCCAATGCTTCTGTACCTCAGGCATCATTCCCACCTCCTTACCCACCTGGCAGGGTGCTAGGATTCTGAGTTTTGGGGGATGTGCCAGAAGCAAGTTGGCATCCAGATTTATATTAGTGTCTCTTCCAGTCTTCTGAGCAGCTGGGGCGCCTTGGCTGCTGTCACTCAGGTCTGAATTCCTCAAAGCAAAATGTGGGAGGTCTTTCGAGATGGGTCCTTCTGAGAGACTTGTAGTGAAGTGCTCAAGGCTGTATGCAAGAGAAGGTGTATGCAATCGGGGTTGTCAGAGAGATGGGGTGGGGAGACATGATGTGGAATTAGATTAATGGCCAGACAGATAATGGAACCATAGGCTTCTTACCTTTTTCTCTACTCATTAGGGATGTTCTAATATTTATGTAATTTTATTTTTGAGACAGGTTCTCCTAACCCAGGTTGACCTTGAATTTGCTATGTAGCTCAGGCTGGCCTTAAGCCTTCCATTATCCTCCATCCATCTCCTAAATGCTAAGACTTATAGGAATGCCCCGCCCTAATATTTAAGTCATAAAAAATAATCTTGAGTTCTCAAGAGGAATAAAATGTCTCTGAATTCTCTGATAGTTAAAACAGGCCTCTCCTTCTAGCAGCGAGAGCTCTGTCTTTTGGGAGATGTGGTCACACAAAGCCAAATGCTTGTTCCTAGCTTCCAGCATTGCAACCAGCTTCCCACTGCATTACCAGAGGCTGGTAGTGACCAGCATATTGAAAACAATACTGATGAGTGAACTAAGTTTGCACTCACTTTACTTGCAAATAGGTGTGTGCTGTCTGTATTATTTGCTACCAATAGAAGTTACTCTTTTTAAAAAAGTAACTTTCAGGAAGAAAAGAAATTATTTCCTTTTAAAAGTTATTATAATTTTATTATTTGTTATTTATATATACGGGTGTTTTACCTGCATGTGTATCATGTGTGTGCCTGGAAACCATGAATATAAGAAGAGGGTACTGTCGGGCAGTGGTGGTGCACGCCTTTAATCCCAGCACTTAGAAACAGAGGCAGGCCGATTTCTGAGTTCGAGGCCAGTCTGGTCTACAGAGTGAGTTCCAGAGCAAGAGTGGTTGGGAGCTACCATGTGGGTGCTGGGAATCAAACCCAGGTCCTCTGGAAGAGCCGCCAGTGCTCTTAACTACTGATTCATCTTTCCAATCTCAGAAATAATTTATTTTTAAATGTTTTATTTTATTTATTCTTTAAATTTGTGTGTATGTTTATATATATATATATATATATACACACACCCACATGCATGTATTCTGGTGCCTTTAGGGGCCAGCAAGAGTGTTGGATTCCCCGAAGATGGAGTTCCAGCTGGTTGTGAGCCATGTGACCTGGGGCTGGAAACAAATCTCCAGCTCTCTGCAAGAGAATCGAGCGCTCATGACCTCTGCACCCTCCCCCTAGCCCCATGGGAAAGAAATCACTGCCATAGGAAGAAAAGCACGGGGACAAAGCCAGCTCTTTCATCTGTCTGACTTGATAATTATCAGTGATGATATTGACATCCCCTAAGGAAGACAGTGACAATTCTTCAAATGAACGACCTTCAGTTAAGAATACACGTCACTCAGATGCATCCTGCTAATGTGGTAACTGAGAAGTGTCATAGGCATGCCGAAGGCTTCCAAGGAGAGTGACACTGGGGACCTACTTCTTGGCATAGTGTGCTAGCTCCAGAGACTCCGTTGTCATGACTTTATTGAAATGCAACTCACAAACCATGATTCATGCATTAGAGCATACAATTTGATGACTTTTCCTATGGTCACAGAGTTGTACAATCACTGCCACAATCAACCATCTGAGAATATCTCGTATCCAATATACCTATTCACACGTTCATATTCTATCTTCCTCTCTCTCTCTCTCTCTCTCTCTCTCTCTCTTTCTCTCTCTTTCTCTCTCTCTCTCACACATATACACTCAGGTTTTTCTTTTTGTTTCTTTTTTCTTTTGGGTTTTTTTGTTATTGGTCTTTTGAGACGAGGTTTTTCTGTATAATAGTCCTGGCTGTCTTGAAACTCAATATGTAGACCAGGCTAGCCTTGAACTCGTAGAGGTCCACTTACCTCACGAATGCTGGAGTTAAAGGCATACCCTACCATACACCCAGCTACATTCAGCTTTTTCGAGACAGGATTTCAATACGTATAGTAGGCTGGCCTTAAAGTCACTGTGTAGTCCCAGGCTAGCCCCCAAACCCAAGGCAATCCTTTTTTTTTTTTTTCTTTTTTCTTTTTCCGGTAGTTAGAGAAGGGACATGGGATGCCAGGCTGGCACAGTTCTGTGGTAGTTGAGACAGAGGTATCTGGCCCAAAGTCTGCAATCTGAGCAGTGTCTTCTCTCCTCTGCTATCACTCTAGAAAACAGGTTTTGGGGTTTCTACTCCAGTATGGATCTAGACAGGTGGTTGTCTAAGAAGATTGGCTAGAACTAGGTCTGGTAGCACAAGGCTATAATTCCAGTTACTGCAGATGGGGGTGGGGCCATGGCAGGAAGATCCCAAGTTCAAGGTCAACCTGAGTTACACAGTGAGACCCTGTCTTAAAAGAAAACCAAATTTTCACAAAACAGAGATGAAGACAAGGGGGAATTAGATACAAAGTTTAATAAAATGAAAGAACCTACTCACAAGGCTGAAGAGCCCAATAACAGGAATTCCAGATAAGATGAACTGAGAAAGGAAGGGCAAGATAATTTGGACTTTTAAAAATAATTCAGAAATTTTTTACCCTAGAGCAGAGGATATAAATTTTCAGGTATAAAGTCCTGGCTAACTATCCATTACAGTGAGTGAGAGATGTGCCCATCCCAAGGTGTGTTATGATGACCAACTGGAGGTGAGAAGAATCTAAAAGCTTTCGGACATGAGATGCACAGACTAGTGAGTCTCAGCCTTCCCGATGCTGCCACCCTTTAATACAGTTCTTCATGCTGTGGTGACCCCCAAGCATAAAATTATTTCGTTGCTACTTCATAACTGTGATTTTGCTACTGCTAGGAATCATAATGTAAGTATCTGATATGCAGGATATCTGATTTGTGACCCTGCAACACACAGGTTGAGAACTAGTTCAAAGAACAGAAGACTGGAGTTAGTGTAACCGTGGCTGCACTAGAAGCTGAGTGTAAGGGTGATGTTCTTTACCCCAGCGTGTAAACACTGCACTGCCTTTGCTTGCTGCCACAGGGAATTACTAAAGGGCACCACAGAATCAAGGCAAGCCAATGGAGGGGAAGACATGCAGCCTACAGGACTCTGGGCAGAATCACCTTGTCACTAAGGAGATCGGGGGGGGGGGGGGGGGCGAGAAAAGGAGGTGAGGAGGGGCAGGGCATTCCAGGGGTGGGGCAGGAACAACTAGGCATTGAGCTAAGCACATGGGAACGCTAACCAAGAGGATCCTGGGGGTCTAGTGAGATTGTTCAACATGTAAAAGTGCTTTCCCTTTAGTCTGATGGCCTGAGTTAAAACCCTGGGACCCCACTCCCAAAAGCTGTCCTCTCTCCTACACACACACACACACACACACACACACGCATGCGCACGTAATTTTTTATTCTTTTTAAGAAAGGTCTGTGGCCACCAGAACCCCTGGTTTCAATTCTTCATGAAGCCCAGCTACACTCTTGCCCTTCGGCTTTATGACACCCCATCCTCCTGCAACAAATTCTTCCCGCATCACAGTTTCCCAGTGGATTTTAACCATCGACAACCACGATTTCTCCAGAAACCCTTTCTATTCAAGCAACACGAGCCAGCAATTTCAGCACTACCTGAGCGTACAAACACTGCCTTTGGCCCATCCAACCAGAATATTTTCCCCTTTTTGTTTCAGTGCTTGGGATGAAACTCAGCCTTGTACAACCTGGATGAGCGTCCCTTCCGCCACTGAGCCACATCCTTGAGCGGAAGAACCTGAAGTTATTTTCAGGTTTATTTATTCTATTTTATGTGTATGGGTATTTTGCCTACATGTGCCTCTGTGCACCATATGCATGTCTGATGTTTCTGAGAGGTCAGAAGAGGGCATTAGATCCCCAGGTATGGATGATTGTGAGTCACTTATGTGGGTGCACCCTGGCTGTCCTGGAACTAACTCTGTAGACCAGGCTGGCCTTGAACTCAGAAATCCGCCTGCCTCTGCCTCCCAAGTGCCGGGATTAAAGGCATGCGCCACCACTGTCCGGCAGAGTGTTAAGTTCTCTTAACCACAAAGCCAAACTCTCTAACCCCTAATACTTGATTTATGAGAGGAACTAGGGTCCCAGGACATCTGTAAATCTATTAAAGTCTGAGAAGCAGTGTGCTACACCTGCTTTTCAAAGTAGCATGCTGGGCATACTAGAGATAGCTGACCCTAAATACCTGACGGTGCCAGGCATGGTGGTGCATGCCCGTATACCCACCTTTGGGGAGGTAAATTCACAGTTATATCACTTAACCACCCCTACCTGACCCCCTAACTAGCCCATCCTGGGGCTACAGGACACCCTAAACTACAGGAGTCAAACAGCAGCCCTATACCACATTACTAAAGCAAGCACAGGCCTAAAAGGGCAGAAAGCACATTGTATCAGAGGCTTCAGCTCTATGCAGGAACCCAGCAGGTTAGTCAGGTCAGGTGGCACTGGGAACCACTAAGTAAAATTACCTCTCAAGTGTGGCAATTGGCTGTGAATGAATGACCAATGACTGTCACCATCTCGCTGACACAGGCTGGGTGTTCGGCTAAGGCTTTCTTCTTGGCAGAGAAAGCCTTCTGCCTCTGTGCTCAGGAAGTTGGCAGGAGGAGATGGACTGAGTTAGCTGCTGCTAATTGTTTTTTTAGACAGAAACGTGTGGCCTACAGGACTAGGGGAAAGGAGAAGTGAACAAAAAGGAGGCTGGGGCCCCTGTGGGGGTGGGATAGGAAATCACATTCCCATTCTTGGCAGGAGCTGGTTGCCTCCCACCACTTTTCCTGGTTGAGGTCCTTTGGCAGTCAGCCACAGTCTTTGTGTTGTGGGGCGCCACCCCCATTCCAACATGAGCACTTTAGAATGGAAGTCGGGGTTGTAAAGATGGCACAGGCAAGAGGAAACGGACTTGTGGACAGCTGATGTCCCAGCTCAACCCTCCATGTGCTGTGACTAAGAAAAGGAGGAGGAAGAGGAAGAAGAGGAGGAAGAGGAGGAGGAGGGAGAAGAAGAGGAAGAGGAGGAGGAGGAGGAGGAGGAGGAGGAGGAGGAGGAGGAGGAGGAAGAAGAAGAAGAAGAAGAAGAAGAAGAAGAAGAAGAAGAAGACCCAAATTATACATGTGAGAGTCCTTTAAAGTATCACTGGAGGGGGCTGGAGAGATGGCTCAGCAGTTAAGAGCACTGACTGTTCTTCCAGAGGTCCTGAGTTCAATTCCCAGCAACCACATGGTGGCTCACAACCATCTGTAATGGGATCCGATGACCTCTTCTGGTGCGTCTGAAGACAGCTACAGTGTACTCATAAATAAATAAATCTTTGCCGGGCAGTGGTGGCGCATGCCTTTAATCTCAGCTCGGGGGGCAGAGGCAGGCGAAGAGGCAGGCAGATTTCTGAGTTTGAGGCAGCCTGGTCTACAGAGTGAGTTTCAGGACAGCTAGGGCTATACAGAGAAACCCTGTCTCGAAAAACAAAAACAAAAAGTATCAAAAAAAAAAAAAAGGAATCTTAACATTATTCAGCAGTAACAAACTTCCCCATTGAATGCCTGTCCTCATGAAGGCTGGGTGTCCACTCTGGAGCCACCAATGTAAGCAACAGTTAAACACAAACTTCAAAAAGTACTGAACACTTAAAATTGCACTAGGTCCAGCCTGTAATCCCAGCTCCTAATGAAGCTGAAGCAGTAGGATTAAAGGTTCTTGTCTCAAGATGAAAAGTATAAACAAGGCTAAGGGTATAATGCCGTAATGTAGTGTCTGCCTATCATCAGTAAAGTCCTGAATTCAGCCCCTAGACACACACACACACACGCACACACACGCACGCACACACACGCACACACATGCACACGCACACACGCACACACACGAGGGGGGATCACTATCTGATTTTTTAAGTTTACGTTTATTTTCTGCACATTGCTGTTTTACCTGCATGTATGTCTGTATGAGGGTGTCTGATCTTAGAGTTACAGACAGTTATAAGTTGCCATGTGGGTGCTGGGAATTGAACCTGGGTCATCTGGAAGAATAGTCAGTGATCTTAACCACTGAGCCATCTCTCAAGCCCTGCCAATATATAACAATATATATCATCAATATATATGTGTGTGTATGTATGTGTATGTGTGTATATAATATATATATATATTTTATTTATTTTATGTATGTGAGTACACTGTAGCTGTCTTCATGTCTTCAGACACACCAGAAGAGGGCCTCAGATGGTTGTGAGCCACTATGTGGTTGCTGGGAATTGAACTCAGGACCTCTGGATGAGCAGTCAGTGCTCTTAACTTCTGAGCTATCTCTCTAGCCCCTAAAGTATATATTATAATTCATTTAAATTTCAGAACAACTTCTGGGGGTAAATGCAATTAGTCCCCCATTTCACAGGGAAAGCTGAAGTGTCTGAGAGGAGAGACAGCCATGTGCTAATGTCTGTCAGTTTTCATCACCATGACAAATACTGCAAGATGACTCGAGAGGAAGAAAGATTAAATTGAGCTCATGATTTCCGGGGTTACAGCCCACCATGGCTTGGTCTTGTCACATTGGACACATCACTGTGAGGTGCAGGTGTTGCAAGGTTGCTCAATTTATGGAAGCCTGGGAGCAAAATGGGAGCAAGGGGTCAGGGTCCCACTGTCCTTTTTCGATGACCAAACCTCTTGTCACAGATTCCACCTAAATGTTCTGCTATCATGGAATGAGGACTAAGCCTTTGACACATGTTCTTTGGGGGATTGTTATGACCCAAAGCACAGCCCCAGTAGAACTGGGATTCAAATCCAGATAGTCTGGCCCCAGAGTGTTAACACCCCAAGGCGCTCAATCCACAACATAGGGGCAGTGTGGTTGGCAAGATGTCAGCAGCAGCTTCTACTAGTGAATCCCACTCCGGTCTTAATTAGCAGCTTGGTTTCAGCTAAGTAACTCAGAGGCCATATGGAATGGGGGCAAGAGCAGAGATGTCATCCAGATCTGGTAGCAAGGCCTGTAATACTGGCTACTTGGGAAACTGAGACAGGAGAGTCACTTCCAAGGCCTGCCTGGGCAGTTTAGTGAGACGACAATATCAAAATTAAAAGTGAAAAGGGGTCCTGGGTATATACTGCAGCAGGAGAGCGCCTACCTAGCATAGTCAGGGTCCTGGGTTTGATCCCAGTACCTTGAAAAGAAAAACCAAAAAGCAGAGGTGGTAGGGCAAAGAGGGGACTCACCCACAGTGCTGTCACTTAGAAAGGAAGGGCACCAGAGCAGAGTGACTGCTAAGCACCTGTCACATTGTGGATGCTTCCCAGGTTCTATCTTCTGGCTGTCCTGTGCAACCTTAGGCAAGGTTCTGTCCCTCACTGGGTCTCTGTGCCCTGAGAAGCAAAGGGGATCAGGTGACCTAGGGACTTTGTGTTGTGTTAAGGATGGAATCCAGAACCTTGCAGGCTCAGCAGGTGCTCTGCCCATCAACCCCCTCCATCCTCCCAATCCTTCCTTTCTGCTTTTGCTTTTTCTTCTCCCTGCAGTAATGGGGGTGGACCCAGTGTCTTGCTAAGAAGGCTCCCTACCAGTGAGCTACACCCCAGCCTCTTATTTTGTTTTAAATAATTGATCTGAACAACACTTACCAAAGAGTTATCATTTGTGCAAAGAAAACCCTAGACCGCAAACCAGAGGCCACAGAGATACACACGAGCTGCCTCTGCTTTTGAAAGTCCTTTTTCATTGAGTAAGGCATACACCCTTCCTTCCCTCCCCTTACCCCTCCCTCCCTCCCTCCTTCCCTTCCCTTCCTCCTGCCTCCCCCCTTGCCTTTTCTTCTCTCTCTTTTTTTTTCTTTATAAGTTCTACCTATTGAGCCCAGGCTGGCCTGAAACTCACAACAATCCTCCAGCCTCAGCCTCCCAAGTACTGGGATTTTCAAGCATGTGCCATCACACTCTGCTTCCCTTAAACTTCCCTTTTTTAATGAAGACAATGCTGGATGAACGTGAAGGTTATACCATCAGTATTAGTCAGAGTGTGAGCCCAGGCTGACTCCTAGTGCAGGACCCTTTCTGTCCCCATCTCTCTCCCTTGATCCCTGATATCACTGTGACTATCGGCCACAGTCCACATTGACTTCTTACCCCTCTAACCACGGTCACCCTTTCATCGTGTGCCCATTTTCCCTGTCTGACAAGTGTGGATATACATTCAGAGCTGATCTCCCCAAAACAGGATCAACACCATCAGGTGAGTGCAGCTGGGCCCACTGGAAGCTCTGCTCTTTTGCCTAAAGCCCCACCTGGCACATAAGCCAAGTCAGTTACCATAGGCATCATGACTCATCCCCCATCTGCTGACTCGGAGCTAAAGCTTTGCCCCACCATGTAATTACTGGAGAAGAGGAAGTCCTTGACTGGCGATAAAGGGACTCTTGCTCACAGGAAGGGGTCAGAGCACACAACGTTCTATTTTCTGGCTGCTGGTTATTTATTTATTTATTTATTTATGCCAGGATCTTACTGTATAATCCAGGGAAGGGGTCAGAGCAGACAATATTCTATTTTCTGGTTGTCATTGGTTATCTATCTATCTATCTATCTATCTATCTATCTATGCATACCAAGGCTTTACTGTACAACCCAGCCTGGCCTGAAACTTGTAATCCTCCTGCCTCCTGAATGCTGAGATTACAGGCCTGTACTACCATGTTCTTGCAGCGTGGCCTTCTGTTGGGTGCTCCTTTGACCTCTATGGGGTCCACTGCTGCATACAGCAGGCAATGTGCTGGGAACACAGCTCCGTGGGAGAGCACTTGCCCAGCAGACACTCAACCCAGCTTTGCTGGTCGATTAGCTGCCTGAACATCTGTGCTCAGCACAGCTGCAGGCAGGGTTGCTTGGCAAGGGTACACATGTGAGTGTGAACTGTAGAGGAAACGACACAAGCACTTCTGTTTAGCAGAACTGGGCCATGACTAGAAGAACCACAGCACAGACAATCTGTTCTTGAAAGAACTCTGTGCTATCAAGTTCACTTCTGTAGTCTGGTCCAAGAACTTCCTTTTTTAAAAAAACAAAACAAAACAAAACAAAAAACCCTCTAAGTTAGCTAGGGGAAGAGGCACCTGTCCCTTGCTTCTCCCACCTCTGTTTGGAGACAGGGTCTCATGTGTAGCCCTGATTGTTTTGAACTCACTCTGTAGACTGGGCTGGCCTTGAACTCATAGAGATCTATCTGCCTCTGCCTCCCAAGTGCTGAGATCACAAGTGGATGGCACCATGTCAGAGGCCTTCCTTAAGATGCCTTCTACGTACAAAAGGATGAAACCATTTAGCTAAGTGACCCTGACAACACTTTCTGAAATATTTCTCTGCCCATATTCTTCCTGTACCCCAAATATCTCCTCCCAGTTGAACAATAACCAGCTTCTGTTTCCAGGAGATGCTAAGTAGGCCTTGTGTGTGGAGCCACAGAATTAGAGCTAAAGGGGACCAAAGTACCAGGCAAAGCATACCCACAAAGCTTAGTGACTTGCCCAAAGGTATGCAGTTCAAGTGGCAGACCCTGGGCTAGACCCCCAGACTCTCTCCTCTCCTCCTGTCCCAGGCTGGTCTGTTTGAAGCCATAATCCAAGACACCAAGGAATCTTCCCCCTGCTCATGAGCCAACTCCTTGTAGCACACATGTCAAATCTGTCATTCCTGTGTCACCTGTGAAGAACACAAACTTACCCTGTTTCTGGATTTTACGCTGTAGTCCTAATTTATACAATAAAAATAAATGGCTCCTCCCCACCCCCACCCCACATACACACACACACACACAAAGAGTGATGTCTGTGCCTCTATCACATGGCTGGTATTATGTGTGGCATTCTTTTGGGTGCAGTCAAACCACAAGATCTTTTTTTCCAGGACAGGAATGTGAGAAAGTCTGGGAAGAGCAGAGCTGGGGAGGAACCAGGCTGGCCTGGCTGGAGAGCAGGTATCTCTCCCATAGCACTCTCTTGACTCCTAAAGATCTATCCAGATCACCCCTGCTTTCCTCCGCTGCCTTCTCCACAGGCACCTGGTCAGCAGGACTTGATCTGAACTGCCAGTGTTGGGGCTGAGACCCAAGGACATTGTAGGGGGAAAAGTGATGTGTGGGAGACCTCCATGAGAGCCCAGCAGGTGACCCCTTCCTCCCACTGACTCCTGTTAGGCCTATCCTTGGCTCCCAATTCCCTCTTGCCTATGGCCACATCACCTTCTTCCATTCCCAGAAACCTTGTAGTGCCTGTACTAAACATCCTTCTAATCCTCAACAGAGATGTTGTCCCTGTCATGTCACTCCCCCTCTGTAACCCCCACCTCACCTGCCACTTTGTCCACAGAAGTAATCTGGTTATTTTATTTGTTTTTTTTTTACACTACAGAGAACGAAACAAAGGGCTCTCAGCTCAGGCCTCAGCTGGCCCAGTTTTGAGCTGTGTTTGTACCTGGAACTGATTGTCTAGCTCAGGTTCCCAGAGGCCCGAGGGCAGGACTGTGTCTCCACATGCTGGGTGGCAGGTAGCATGCACTGTCAGCTCTCCATGAAAAAACAAACAGCTGTCATGCAAGACAGGGAAGCTGCAAGGCTTAGGGAGGCTCCTGGGAGATTGAAAAATGCTGGCTCAGTGATCTTGACCTCTCCAGATAGCACCTGCAGAGGTCATGTGGGGATGCCCTGGTGATGGGCCTTTGAAGAACCAAGGGTAAGCAGTTCCAGGGAATGGATGAAGGCAGGGCATGGGGAAGACAACTTCTGACCTCACTGTGAATCCTAAAAATAACTAAGAGTGTTCATTCCTTTCCCAAAATGAGTGGTTCTCCAAGGAGAGCTGAAGGCCCCATTAAGGAAGTGAAATCAGAGTCTCCAAGATCAGATCGAGGTTGGGGGGGTGGGAGGGCCAGTGATATAAACAAAAGCACGTGACACTCACCAAGAGGAGACAGTTTTTAAAAAGCATTCAGGCCTTGGGGAGAATTTTCACTATTTTCTCACCTTAGTCTGTTTAGCTTTCAAAGCCCAGCTCTCCTGCCCAGCCTCCCTCAGGCCCCAGAGGCTAAATTCACCCTCTTTCTTAGTTCTTGATTTATTCCACTAGGTGGAGAATTCTAGGCCAGCCTGGGCTAATGTGAGACCCTGCTGAAAAAGAGAAAGGGAGGAGTGAGCCGGTTTGGTGGGGTTCTTTGGAAGTTTAAGGATTGTTTGGAGAACATTTAAGGCTGGAAAATCAGGACCACCGTGTCATCCGCAACACTGGAAGGCCTCGGAGCAGAAGCTCCGACAGTGACAGCCAGGCCTTCAGGGTTAACTGTGGCAAGCTGTGCACGTGGTCAGGCCACACACTTGTTAGCATCCTGTCTAAACTCCACCCCACAGTTACCTGGCAACAGTCAGGTAGGCCTCACTAACTATAAAAGGGGCTGCCTGCCCCCTCCTCCCTCTCTTGCTCTCTTGTTTCTCTCTTTCCCTTTAGGGCTCTTCCCTTCCCCCTCCCTTCCCCCTCTGCTTCTCTTCTCTCCCTCTCTCTCTCTCTCTCTCTCTCTCTCTCTCTCTCTCTCTCTCTCTGCCTTTCTCTGCCTCTACTACCTTCTTAACTCCCCTCCCCATGCCCCGAGTAAACTCTATTCTATACTATACCGTGTGGCTGGTCCCTCAGGGGGAAGGGATGCCTTGGCATGGGCCTGCTGAGACACCCCCTTCCCCCACACCTGACTGCACCCCCATAAAACATATTCCTTATCTCTTTCTCTTTTTATAAACACATCACCTCTACTTCACAAATCCCCTGTGGCTTATGCCTCCTGGTTTCTTGTGTCCTGTAGATGAACTATGGACTTTGTCAATGAGTAAATGTGGATATGCAAGAGCTTGGCCTGAGGAGACCAGAAGTCTTGATCCTTTGGTGGTACAAGGACTGGACCACTGAGATAGACCAGGAGTAAAGATTTAACCACCTGAGTTCAGTCTCAGGATGGAAGAAAAGAACAGGCCTCCACAGTCATGCTTTGGCGCATGTACCACCCCAAAACAGTAAATAAAGAAGTGTAATAAACATAACAATGATGATATAATATTGTTTTAAGCTCTTTTTTACTTTTAGAATTTATTTATTTAGTGTAGATGTGGATGCAAATGTCAGGGGTGTATGTGTGAAGGACAAAAGACAACTTTGGGTTGGTTCTCTCCTTCCATCATGTGGGCCCTGGGAACTGAACTCGGGTTGTTAGACTTGGTGGCAAGCTCCTTTACCCCCTGAGCCATTTCACTGGCCCTATTGTTGCTTTGTTTTTAAGATTTATTTTATGAGTTTTAGTTATGGGTATGAGTGTTTGCCTACACGTATTCGTATATAAGTGTGTGCAAGAATTCACTGAAGCCAGAGGAGGGTGGCAGATCCTCTGGATCTTGAATTATAGGCAGTTTTGAGCCCCTGACATGGATACTAGGAACAAAAATCAGGTCCATTGGAAGAGCAGGAAGTATTCTTGACAACTGAGCATTGCTCCAGCCTCTGTTTTGTTTTGTCTTTTTAGAGAAGTCTTACAAGAGCTGGGTGGGGTGGCCATACCTTTAATCCCAGCACCCGGGAAGCAGAGGCAGGGCAGATCTCTGAGTGTGAGGTCAGCCTGGTCTACAGAATGAGTTCTAAGGACAGCCAGGGTTACACAGAGAAGCCCCACCCCAAGTATTTCAGGGGCTGGAGAGATGGCTCAGCAGTTAAGAGCACTTAGTGCTCTTCAGAGGACCTAGGTTTGGTTCCCAGCACCCATATGGCAGCTCACCACCAGGAGATCCAATGCCTTCTTCTGGCCTCTGTGGGCACCAGGCATGCACATGTGGGCAAAGCCCCCATACACGTAAAATATAAATAAACAAAAAATTTAAAAAGTATTACAAATCATGCACCATCACCTGGAATCTTACCCCTATGGTGTCTCCAAATAGGAGAGAGGACAAGATGTCAAAAGCATGGCCTTGGTGGGCATGGTACAGACAAGCTGCTAACTCATAAATTAGGTGAAAAACAACTGGGGGGGGGGGATCTGGTGCCATTCTCCTTTCTTGCACCTTTAAGATTTGTCCACAATGGGACACCTTCTGCACCGGCTTTGAAGTGAAGTAATTGTGGAGCAGAAGGCCTAGTTAGGCAGATAAAGGGTGAGAAGTCCCTAGGTGCTGTGGCACTTGAAAAATCCAAACTGCTCCATATCATTAGAAGAACTGTTTTTGTCCCAAGTCCCCTAACCTCAACAAGGTTGGTGTAATGATGACTAGCTTGAACTAAGAATATATTATACTAGTAAAAAATAAAAAAGACTGCTTTAGTTTGCATCCTAAATGTCCTGTAGAGGCCCATCTATTGAAGATTTGGTTGTCAGTCTAAGGCGCTACTGGGAGGCAGTGCAGCTTTAAGGAGGACATTAGGTCATACTCTTGAAGAGGATGTTAGGCCCCACCCCCTTCCCTTCTTCCTGTCTGCCATGAAGGGAGCAGACTTCTCCATACTCTCCTGCCATACTGCTCTGAGTTGCCACAAGCCCAAAGCAGAAAGGCCAGGCAGTCTTTGAAACCATTTGCCCAGAGACTGGAGAGATGGCTCAGCAGTTAGAACCACCAACTGCTCTTGCAGAGGACTTGGGTTCAGTTCCCAGCCTTCACATTGGGTGGCTCACAATGGCCTGTAACTCTAACTTCAGAAGACCCAAGGTTTCCTTCTTGCCTCTGCCAGCACCTACATTCATAGGCACACACTCCCATGAAGACACACACATATCATTTAAAAATTAAAATAAAATAAATCATAAAAAACATGAGCCAAAATAACCCTTTCTTTTTTTAAAGGATTTATTTATTTTTATTTTTGAGTATTAATGTTTTGTCTGCATATATATATGTGTACCGTATGCATGTCTGGTGCCTGCAAAGACCAGAAGAGGTTGCTAGATGCCCTGAAACTAGAGCTACAGATGATTGAGAGCCACCATGTGGGTGCTAGGAACTGAACCTGAATCTTCTGCAAGAACAGAAAGTGCTCTTAACGGCTGAACCATCTCTCTAGGCCCCATCCTTTCTTTCTTATAAACTGATTAACTTTGCTGTTTTATCACAGTGACAGAAAGCTGATGAACGTAATTCCATAGTCATCCCAGCACACTGTCCCTGGCAGAGACTTACTAGGTCTCTTTCCTTGTAGCTGAAGCATCGATGTGCTGAGAACTTCCTTCTGTTGTCTTCCTACCTGTCTATATTGACCCGAAGCTGCTTCTCCCTACATATTTGTCTTTACAGAAGCCAGTGAGCAAATTGTCCTGGCCACAGCACAGCCTGTTCTTTTCTTACTTAGGTTTATAATTGGGGGGGGGGGGTGAGTTGGAGATCCTGGGATCCTGGAGATAAAGGCCCATTGGGCTCAATGCCTTTTTTCACTGTTCGATGGGCATTTGTGGACAATTGTGCACTGAAGAGTCACCCAGCCAAGAGCTCAACAGGGCTCAACTGAGTGTCCTTGTGTGAGCTTTTGCTTGGCCTCAGCAGGTTTTCTGTTTCCTCTGCTCTTTCCTCAGGATGTTCTGATTTCCTCACCTTAGCCTTCCTCATTTAGTCAGAGTGGTTGGGCAAGTAGCACTGGGCAGTGGGGTCATGACGCTGCTTCCCAGGAAAGGGTTCCCCTGCAAGGTCAGTCTGTAGTCACTTGGTTTCTGAAGGTCTTGGTGGCCCCAAAGGTCCTGTCATTCTGGTTCATGTCCATACCCAGCTCCCATGTGGAGGGTGTGCTGGGCTCTGGCCAGGAGTGCAGGCTCTGAGGTCATCTCTCTAAAAGTGACCACTGGACCAGCCTTAGGATAGCCTGTGACCTTGACCTTGAGGCCCTGTGAAATGGAGTTCGGCTTGGCTCTTAATCTCACGGAGATGTGGAGATTGAATGTGATGACTTGTTTAAGTGCCTGGCTTGTTAAGTGTGGGCAAAGTGAAAGCTGTCACCCTGGGCCTGTCATCGCGCTGTGGATCCAGGGTAGAGAGCCTTCCTTGGATGCTTCTCATGCCTCCAGCAGAGCCTCAGAGCAGCTGCACTCTGAGCAGGGCCTGGAGACAGTATATGAAGTCACAGAGGTGGTGCTGGACTTCACTGACCTCTGAAGGCGAAGCAGGCTGTGGGACAAAGGTCTTGATGAATCTACCTACGAGTGGCTTTACTTTTCTTCCTTCAGTTCCATGTGATGATAGTCTACCTCAGGCACCATTTCCAGTCTTTTCCAGAAGAATCTCACTCTCCTATCCTAGCAAGGAGCCTCTGTAGCAGGATGTGACATGTGACTGGGAGACCTGCGGCTGTGGCCTGTGGCGCCCACTCCTGTACTCTCCCAAGGTGACCCACATTTGATTCCTTCCAGTTCCCAAGTTGGGGTCTGAGGCTTTGTGAAGGAAGCTGAGAACCTTAGTCTTCAGAGAAGTGCCTTTATCCTAAGTCTGACTCCCTGACAACTCTCACTGCCACAAACACTCAGAAGTGGCCTGGGCTGAAGTTCAGTGGTACACTGTCAGAAGGAAGGACCAGCCAGCTGGAGTCTCCCTGTTCTTCTCTTCACATCCCCTGTTCTCCAGACTGTGCTTGTGGAGAGGAATGTAATGTCACCTTGCAGAAGTTCTTAACCCCACAGGGGTCACACATCAGACAGCCTACATATCAGATATTTATACTACGATTCATAACTGTAGCAAAATTATAGTCATAACATAGCAATGAAATGATTTTATGGTTGGGGGTTGCCATGCCAGGAGGAACTGTGTTAAAGGGTCGAAGCATTAGGAAGGTTGAGAACTGCTGCTCTAGAGTCATATTTGCATAGCATTTGCATATGATCTTCCTTACAATGCCCATGCTGTGGTTCTGGATAACACGTTATGAACCCCGGTTTTAAGCTTGGGGGCCATATTTGGAACACATACATTCCCTGTCAGCTTTACCATTGAGTGGAAGGACAGGCAAGTGGTTCAGCCACCGGCCATGCTGCAGGAGCAAGAACTCGGCTCCCGTGTAGGCAGGGCTGCTGTGGGGCTCTGCGGCCACTCTTTTAGTTTCTCAGGGACTGCATCAACCCCGGTGCTTTAAAATGCCAGCTACTGCTGTATCGCTACTGAGCTACCACCCAGCCCTTTGTGAGGAATTGTTTGTTTGTTTGTTTGTTTGAGAGAGGATCTCACTATGCAGCCTAGGCTGGCCTCCAGTTAATGACAATCCTCCAGCCTCATCCTTCATTACATCTCATCAAGCTCCCCCCCCACCCCCAATTCGTTCTGTCAGTAGGCTTGTCTGGTCCTACAAGAAATCCTGGGTGGATAACGCTAGGGGTCAATCCTGACCCACACTGGAGCTGGTAGCATTGAGAAGGAGGCGTATTGTTCTAGAACCACAGAGAAGCTTGGGCTATGGGATATTAGAGTGAGAAGAGATTCGATGCCGAGTCTGTCCATTTCACTGTTGAAGAAACTGAGGTTCTGAGAGGTACGTAATATCAGTCTGCAATGTGGGCTGTGGAGCAGCACTGTGCCCAGGGGCTGCCCAGTCACAGTGGCAAAGTCTGGGGCTTCTGAGAGATTTCGCTCTTAGACTGGGTGTTCAACTGTCTCTCATACCAGACTTTCTGTCTGGTTTTGCAAAGAAAAAGTGGCTCTCAGCCTCCAGGGAAGCAAAAGGCAAACACACTTGGTTCCCAGGAAGCCTTGAGTGGAGAGCAACTGCGCACAGCTTTGTCTGTGGCTTGCCTTTAACCCACTGCAGGGACCCAGGAGGCTTTAAAAGGCAGAGCTGCCAAAGCCTTAAATAACCTCTCTGCTCTACAAGTGCCTTGTGCAGGTGCAAAAACACCGGTCTGTGCCTTCCAGGCAGAGGCCCTGTGCCTGCACATAAAGGATCCCTCCAAAGGCCACACTTCCTGACAAGACAGCAAGCCAGATCCCAGCCTCTGAAAGGCCAGGATCCTCTTGGGAGACTGGGTAGGCAGAGTGACCCAAAACAAACAGTCTAGGAGGAAGGAGGTTTGTCTACAGACCCTGGATTCCTGGACTGAACTCAGTGAACATTTATTAGGTGATGAGTTTGTGCTCAGCCTGCAGCTGGGGAGGGAACAGAATACATTTAACACACACACACACACACACACACACACACACACCACACACCCACACACACTCACACACACACACATACACACCACACACACACACACCACACATACACACACACACTCACACACACACCACACACATACACACACACTCACACACACTCAACACACACACTCACACACACACACACACACACACACCCCACTTTCAAAGAGCTTGCTGGGGGCTTAATGTTCGCACTAATCACAGAGAGGAAAGGCAGGAGCTGTGTTAAAGGTCAGAGAGAACAAGTTACAAAGAATTTCCAAAACTTAGGCTGGCCCCAACCCATTCTGAAGGGCCCAGCTGAGAGCTTAGTAGTTGGGGGTAGGGAGAGAAGGGAGGGTTTTCTGGTGGCCAAGGGCTTATTGGGCTACACCTTTCCCCTTTCCCCCATTTCAGAAGGGAAATTTCTTTTCTTTTCCTTCCTTCCTTCCTTCCTTCCTTCCTTCCTTCCTTCCTTTCTTTCTTTTTTCTGAAACTGGTCTCTCTATATAACCCCAGCTTTCCTAGATTTAGCTGTGTAGACCAGGCTGGCCTTGACTCAGAGAGGCCCACCTGACTCTGTTCCTTCGTACTGGGATTAAAGGTGTGCAACAGCACGGAGCCAGGAGGAGAATTTAAAGACTGCTTCACCCTACAGAGTGGCGTGTACTGCATGTCTTCCTAGCCCCGGGAAATACAGCACAGATGTCTTTGTACCAGGTAGAGTCTCCTGTGAGACAGCTGAGTTCAGCATGATTCTTGGGAAAGATTTTGGATTAAGAAAAGCCAGGGATCCTGAGTCTGGCATTAGCAGTGCCATTTCAGGGTCAGGAGATCCTATGCAGACTCCTTTAATAACCGTGTGACTTTGTCATTAACCTATGCTTCAGAGCCCACATCCGTAAAGTGAAGGTAACAGTAATCCTTAACTTGACGGCTTAGAGGAAGGACTGAGTGGGTTAGGTTTAACCCCCAGCTTGGCATTCTCTGCTTTAACAGTGACGTCATTGCTTTGTGGTTCTCTTTGTTGCCAAGGACTGGTGTGGTGTGTGGTTGCTTCTCTTGTCCGACTGACCACTGATCAGATCAGGCAAGCCTGAATGAGTCCTTCCTCAGGTGCCCTATGGACACCTTTCAACAGGGGTGGGGGTAGGGTGAGAAAGGACCCGGATGTCATTATGTAGCTGTTCTCAAAGTCTATCAGAGGTAGGGAGATAGTCAGGAAGCTGGGCGTCCCTCTGCTTTACTAAGCTTCATAAGCCAGAACACAGCTTCCTTGTCAGGAGAGAAAAGCCAGGGATAGCTGGGGTAATCTCAGAACTAGGGGCTAGCCAGGAAGACAGAGTTTCAAGGTCATCTTTAGCTACCTACCAACTTTGAGGCCAGCCAAGACTACAAGACTCTCAGAAAAACAAGAAAGTAATAAATAATAAACAAATAGTGAAGATCTTAAATGAGAGCAGTGATTCTTACTTGGTCGGAAGAGGAGAGGATCCTCCACTAGAGATGGCCGGTCTCTGAATTTAGATGTACACCAAAAATTGCCTCCAGACAAATAAACAGTGCTTGTCATACAATAGACTCTGTGTTCTTTCAAACACTCAGGGATGCTGTTACTACTTCTAGTTTTTGATGAATGCACAGTAGCTCTTCACTGGCATGCATGTTTCATGTGTGGATTCTCAGAATGCAGTTACAATTACTTGCAGGAATGTAAGACTGGATTCCAAATTTAAAGAGGCACTCCAAAGTTTGGCACTCTCTGTGTCACACGAAGGGCACAGTCTACCTTTCTCTCGACCTAATGCCAGACTCATAAGAGAACATTCCTCCCTGTCAGCTCCATCTTCCTCTTGACAAACAGCAGCCACCAGCCCAGGCTCCCTGTGGCCTGAGAACAGAATGGAAGGAGGAAGGGTAAGGTTGAAGACTAGTGTTGTCTGAGCAGAGAAGGACGTTCCTATCAGCAGGTTTGAAGTGACCGGGCCTGTCACTGTCCTGGTCATAGTTTCCTATCACACATGTTTATGTATAGCTCACAGGAAATAGGGAGAGTAGGAACGTCCACACAGCCCCACCTTCAGCCTCTTTAAAAAAAAAAGTTTTTGTTTTGTTTAACTTTTCAGGAGGTCACAGCCCCTTTCAAATCCCAGCAAAGAGTCTAGACCTCATACAAATTCCTAGAACACAGCCATACTTACAAGACCATAGGTGGTTCTCACACAGGTCCAGGAGCTACCCTGCTAGCCACGCGGCCTCTGTGAGGAGTTTTGGACCGTGAGATAGAGAGGTTTGCATTTGCGATGAAATCCCTTGACTTAGATTTCTATAGATAACTTTATGAGCTTCAAATGTTCCGTGGAACTTAGGAGTGTTTCATTTTCCAAATGGCTATTGTTGGAACCTCAGATTTTAGAAGTAGCAGGCTGCATAAGCTAAGGTGGAGCCTTACAGGAGTAACTTGAGCTTCAAGAGGCCAATGGTGCCAAGAGACAGAGTCTATTGGAAAGTCGAGAATCCTCTCTGTCCTTGCAGTTCTGTGTCTGTGGCCTGCAGACTTTCAAGTCCTTGAAATGGAAGCTACTCCCACCTTGGGGCAAGACCCCCCAAACTCCCTCTCCTCTGCCCACACCTGCTGGCAGCACTTCTTTCCTTAGCACCTCAGATCCTGTGTGGAGACACCTTTTCCTAGGCCATCCTCCTGCTGAGCCTTGTCACCAAAACTTGAGTGTAAGAGCCCAGAAATTATTTATCGACTTGGATCCAAGCTTAGTGGACCCAAGAACATCTACTGTTGTACTTAGCTTGTATCCAGCAGGTGTTCCAGGGTGAGTGAGAAAACAACAGGTCTGAAAAGATCAGAGGAAACCCAACAGGTCCACCCAGGACAGGCAATCCAGGCCAGTGGGCAATTTGTCCCAGGCAAAGGAGGCAAATTCTCCAAATACCAGGATGTTGAGCAATAGTCAAAGAATGAAACTCATTGCTATTCCAGCCCTTCCTCTCCCCCACCCTGTACTCTATGTCCTATCCTCTTCCTCTGCAGAAGCTACTGTGCAAATGACTCATTGTGCCCTGTCAGAGTCCCCTGCTGGCTTCAAGTCTGCCTCAGCTTCCACACACCTGAAACCCATGTTTGCTGAGATGTCTTCACAGCTGTGTCAGCGTATGAAAGTTGCCGTCAAGTTGCTCTGTTTAAGTATTTCATTTTGTTATAAGTATTTTATTTTGTTATTTTGATTTTGTTCTTTGTCTCACAGTGCTGGGGATTGAGCTTAGTGTGTTCCATGCTAGGAAAGTGTGCTGCACGGAATTATACCCCCGGCTCTCCATTTTCTCCTTCTTGGTTCCTTGTTTTGTTGCTATAGTTTCTACCATAGTTTTAGGTTCTAGGGCCTTGCACATGCCAGGCAAGGACTCTACTACTTAGCTAATCCAGCCCCTCAATTTTTAAAATTAATATATCTAACAAATTGCTATGGAGCTCTATTTAGGTTAAGATAAAATAAAATGGAAAATTAAAATTACTAAAAATGGAAAATGAAAATGTACTAAATCCTGGTTTACAGGCAAATACAATATGCAAATGAAATTTTGATTCTGTTTTTAAGGAGATTGCTGTCTACCAAAGACAAATGGCATATCAAACCACAGCGCACAGGAGAAATTATATACATATATGTTTGCCCTGTTACAAGCTTAGTAACTCCACCAAGCAGCAAGTACATTCTAGCTGGACATTGGACACTGGGTAAAAGTTGGAGAGGAAACAAGGAAAAGACCTTCCAAGTAGAAAGACGTCCTGGAAGGAGCCACAGAAGCAAGAGAAGTAGAATCACATTCAGAAGAGCAATTAATTTCAGTTGGCAAGAATCTGAGATCCAGGCAGTGATGGTGCACACCTTTAATCCCAGCACTCAGGAGGCAGAGGCAGGTGGATCTTTGAATTTGAGGCCAGCCTGGTCTACAGAGTAAGTTCCAGGACAGCCAGGGCTACACAGAGAAACCCTGTCTGGGAAAAAAAAAAAAAAGGAACCTGAGAGAAGGGGCTGGGGTGATGGCTCAGTAGGTAAGAGCACTATCAGGTCTTCCGAAGAACTCAGGTTTGAGTCCTAGCAGCCACGTGACAATTCACAACCGTCTGTAACTCTATCTTTTTATTTTGTTTTGTTTTGTTTTGTTTATTTGTCGAGACAGGGTTTCTCTGTGTAGCCCTGGCTGTCCTGGAACTCACTCTGTAGACCAGGCTGGCCTCAAACTCAGAGATCCGCCTGCCTCTGCCTCCCAAGTGCTGAGATTAAAGGCGTGCGCCACCACTGCCCGACTTGTCTGTAACTCTAATCCCAGGGGATAACACACATTTTTCTGGCTTCTGCAAGGCACCAGGTATGCATATGTACATAGACATACATGCAGGCAAAATATCCATCTACCTCCACACATACACATATACATACATATACACAAGAACACAGAGAAATAGAAAGACAGAGGGTAAAACACCAAGGTAGGGACAGCTAGCAGGTGGCTTTGAAAGGCCAGACTTAAGGTTAATCTGGGGAACTGGGGAGATGGCTCAATCAATACAATGTTTGCTATGCCAGCATCAGGACCTGAGTTTTACTCCCAGCACTGACATAAAAAGTCAGGTGCATCCATTGTACCTATAATACCAGCTCTAGAGAGATACAGACAGGAGACATTGTCTTCCCTGTCAATTAAGCCAAACTGGAGAGCTCCAAATTTACTGAGAGATCCTGTATCCAAGACCAAAGTGGAGGACTGGAGAGATAGTTAAGGGTTAAAGGCACTTTTAAAAGCAGGTTCTGCTTTTCCAGAACCTGAGCTCAGCTCCCCATCGGGAGGCTCACAACTGCCTGAAACTATAGCTCAAGAGATCAAATGCCTCTAGCCTCCATGAGCATGCACACTCATGTATACATATTCACACTCAGACATACACATAGTTTTTTTATTTTGTTTTTTTTGAGACATGGTCTATGTGGTCCTGACTATCCTGAAACTTCCTATGTAGACCAGGCTGGCCCTTGAACTCACAGGGACCTGTCTGCCTCTGCCTCTTGAGTGCTGGGATTAAAGGCATGCTCCATCATGCCCAGCCAACATACACAGAAATAATGAAAATGGGACTGGAGAGATGGCTCCTCTGTTAAAAGCACTAGATGCTCTTGCAGAGGACTTGGGCTCAGCTTCTAGTACCTACATGGTTGCTCACAACTGTCTGTAACTCCAGTTCTGACACCCCCTTGTGACCTCCATAAACTCTGTATGCATGGGATGCACATACATGCATGTGGGCCAACACTCATGCACAAAAAATAAAAACAAATTCAATCTTTAAAAAAAATAAAAATGAAAGATTAAAAACAAACAAACAGGCCAGGCAGTGGTGGCACACGCCTTTAATCCCAGCACTCGGGAGGCAGAGACAGGAGGATTTCTGAGTTCAAGGCCAGCCTGGTCTACAGAGTGAGTTCCAGGATAGCCAGGGCTATACAGAGAAACCCTGTCTAGAAAAACCAAAAAACAAACAAACAAACAAACAAAAACAACAAAAAAACCAACCAAACAAACAAACCAAGGTAGAGAGAGACTGAGGAAGACACCCAGTGTTGACCAGACAATTATGGTTGACCTATGGCCTCCACATGTGCATGTGTAGATTCATGTATCCAAATACATTCAAGCATACATACATATATACAACAGAAAGAGGAGGGAGAGACAGGGACCATGGTGTGTATGCTTCTGTTTGAGACAGCATGTTTCCGTGTAACCAAGACTGGCCTTGAACTCAGTGTCCTCTTCTCTGTATGCTAGAATTGCAGACATGTAGCAGCATGCCTGGCTTTATCACAGACGTCTGAGTCTGTGTACATGCTGATCATAATGGCTTGGTCTTAGAAAGGCCAGATCGTTCTATAAAGCTGAAATTGGAATAGAATTAGGAAAGGAACAGGGCTTGTGTTGGCTGTCGAAGGGATGTTGGAGGAGAGCAGTTCTAAGGGCCTCTCCCAGTAGGCTCCTTCCAGCCAACTGAACCAAAAGGAGCCTTGACCTGTGTCCTCAATGGTCCTCATGACTGATTCTCCCAGAGAGCAGGGCAGTGTGGCTGTGAGAAACAGATTTTTGAGATCAGACAAACCAAGGATTAAAGGGCAGACAGCGATGCTGCAAACTCACTGCCCAGGACCTATCATATATGAAATGGAACCATCATATTTTTATTTTTTGGTAAGGGTTAAATGATATAAAATAGGCTCAAACACTAGACAGAGGCCAGGAATGGGGAAGTGACTAAAACAGTTGGCAAGATAATCATGACTCCATGATTCATGTTGTAGATATGTGTAGGTAGAACTAGCATAGGCTGATATGGCTCAATGGTAGCTTGCCTGGCACGTTTGAAGCCGAGTTCCCTCTCCAACCCCGAAAACAACCTCCACTGCAACTGTTTCCCTTATTAGACTGCTGATGGAGTGCGTAAAGCCTTCTCAGTTACACTTGTACCAACGGGTACACTCAGTACCAACCAGGCAACAGTAAACACGTAGGAAAGGGACAGCAGGGTAGGTGAGTAGTGAAGATTTTCACTAAGCTCAGGTGCATCTGTCTGTCCCCAAGAAGAAGGTCTGACATTTTCTTGCTCCATATGTTCCTGCTCCCCAGGATGGTCACTCAAAGTTGGCAGACATGATGAGAAATACCAAGGGATGGATGAGTCTGTCCCAAAAGCAGGTCGTGAAGTCCAGCTCCAGACAACGTTTGGTGCTCACTGTTCCAGTAGGTGTTAATCCAAAGTCACCAAGACCTGGTCCTAACTGGACAATGTCCACAGTACAGCTGTCTTTGCTTAAAGCCCTCCTGATATCTACCCAGTTGCCTTCAGGGTAGCCTTGGTCTAGATCAGTGGTTCTCAACGCCCCTAATACAGTGACCCTTTAATCAACTAAACAGCTCATGTTGAGGTGACCCTCAAGGATAAAATTATATTTGTTGCCACTTCATAACTGCAATTTTGCTACACTACTGTTAGGAATCATAATGTAAATATCTGTGTTTTCTGATGGTCTTAGGTGACCTCTGTGAAAGGGTCACTCAACACCCAAAGTGGTGGAGACCCACAGATTGAGAACCATTGATCCAGATCAAGATCTGGACTTGAGGGTCTGGAGAGATGGCTCGGTAGTTAAGAGCACTGATCATTCTTCCAGAGGTCCTAAGTTCAATTCCCAGAAACCACATAGTGGCTCACAGCCATCTGTAATGGGATCTGAGCCCCTCTTCTGATGTATCTGAAGACAGTAACAATGTACTCACATATATAAAATAAGTAAATAATTAAAAAACAACTAGATTTGTAAGGAGGCAGTGGAGGCCAACAGTTACCACACAACAAAATTTGGGACCTGGTCTCCAAGTTTCATCCCTTTCCTTTCCCAAACCCCTCATCCCCTTAGGATCAGTGCTGGAGACTGAGCCCAGGGCTTTGACAGCCTCAGGCTTTCTTTTCTCAGTTCTTTGCCTCTAAGTGAGAAACCTCAGACAACTCCACTTCCCTGCTGCAGGGCCTTCTAGCCAAGGCACCCATGAATATGACCTGAGTTTCCCAGGTCCGAAAGCCACCTGCCAACACTGTGCTGCTCTTAAGGAAGGACCATGTCTGCCTACACACAGGTTTCCTTCTAGCTGGATGGAAGGTGAAACCCAGAAGAAATACAGCCCTGCTGTGGAGGAGGAACAGTGGCCCAGCTCCGGCTTGTTCACTAGCTAACCCTGGGAACCTCTAAGTCCAACCTTTCTGCACTTTAGTCTCCTAATTTCTGAATTGGGGATATTAAAACTATTTATCATTTAAGTGTACTATTTGATAGAATAGTTTGCTGAAAGGGCTTATATAACACAACCCATAGCAAGCACCCAGTAACTACTATTATTGACTTAAAAAGTGATGTTCAACTGACAACCAGACCATCCATTTAGACTTTTGTCCCTCGTTCTTCCTTTTTTTTTTCTTTTCTTTCTTTCTTTTTAAAATTTTTTTTTCAAGACAGGGTTTCTCTGTGTAGCCCTGGCTGTCCTAGAACTCACTCTGTAAGGCCAGGCTGGCCTTGAACTCAGACATCCTCCTGCCTCTGAGTGCTGGGTTTAAGACATGTGCTATACTGCCTGGCTCCTTTTGTTTTTCTATTAGCATTTTATCAGTTGTATCTGTCAGTTCTCTAACACATCATTTATATTATAAAAACATTTTACCTGTAAATATAAATACTGAGCTTACTAGTCCAATAAACATATACTCTAAATCCAACATTACTCTTCTGTGAATGGTATGCTTTTATCGTAATTATTTTATAGTGTGTCATGTACACAAAACTGTTCAGTTTTGAAAAGAGACAGCCAGCTTTTAGCAGGCTCCGAGACCACTGGGAGTGGAGCTCCTCCTTCAGAATCCCTTTGGACCCCGATCCCATTTTTCTGAATAATACCCACGACTTGAAAACTATTACAATCTGAGCTTTATCTCTGGTTTCTGGGTGGAGACGTAGTAGTCCAATCTTCTCCAAATCTATGACATTACAAGTTATTCTTCCCTCCTCAACAGCTACATTAAGTTGCTTTTCTCCTCCTCATCTTCCCCTTCCTTCCTGCTCCCTCTCCCATCTTCTTGTCTCTCTTTTGTTTTTCTCTTTAGGAGGGAGTGATGGTAGTGATATGTATAGGATCTCATTCTGTAGCCAAGGTGGACCGTGAAGTGGAAGCAATCCTCCTGTCTCAGAGCCCCAAGTGCTGAGATTATAGGCATCCATCATAATGCCCAACTCTGCCTTTACATTTGTAAATCTCCCAGCATTCCCCTTGTGTTCTACAATTAAACAGGTGTTCGTTTTTCACTTTTTGAGATTATAATTAATTCCATCTCTGCTTTCTAAATAAAGGGAGTAGACAACCAGGAGATCTTTGGGTAGGAGGATTCAGATTACAAAAGCCTAGAATAAGTTACAAGTCCAGGATGGTAGGGAGGCATCACAGGCATGGCACATGTACGTAGATGGTAGCACCCATAGGTCAGAGCCTGAGCCCTAAGTACAGGGCCAGGAGGACAGGGATAGAGGTGGAACCGTAATTGCTGGGACCAACTGTGGGCCCAGAGATGGGACCCCTTGAGCTGCCGGTCTCAGTCAGCAGGGTCACCCCATTCCATCTTTCCTCTTGGCTCCTCTTTTATACCCAGTGCCTGCAGTGAGGCTTCCAGTGAGAGAACTGGCTGTCGCAGACAAGGAGCCAGAGTCCTCAGTCATGACAGTGTGTCCAAGGCTGTGTGATCCCTCCACAGTCCTTCAGGCCACTAGGCTGAGCTGAGCAACTGCTCTGGTAAAGGGACAGGTTTCCAATCCTCTGACAGGTCTCTAGGCCATGGCTTTACTTTAACAAAGGCAGTAGGGGCTGGGTCCCCAGTGAAGCAAACAAATAACAACAAAACACACTCAAGAGAAAAATGGGGTGCAGAATTTTTTCCTCTTTTAAAAAAAAAAAATCAACTTTTTTGCCGGGCAGGAGGATGTATGCCTGTATTTCTATCATTCCTGAAGTTGAGGCAGGAGGATCAACAGTTCAAGGCTAGTTTCCACTCCATAGGAAGTTTGAGGCTAGCCTTAATTACATAAGACACTGGCTCAAAAAGTTTTATTGGGCTGACAAGATGGCTCAGCAGGCAAAGCTCTTACAATACAAACCTATCAACCTGGGTTTAATCCCAGGAACGCACAAAAAAGATGAAAGACAGCCCAGCGTGTACACACCCTTTTTCCAACACTTACGAGCCAAGTAGATCTCTGTGAGTTCAAGTATCAGTACTATATAGTGAGTCTATATTTAACCCCAGGCTAGCCAGGGCTACATAGTAAGACACTGTCTCAGAAAAAAAGAAGCAGGAGAGAACCAATACCACAAAATTATCCTATGACCTCTACATATGTGTGTGTGTGTGTGTGTGTGTGTGTGTGTGCGCGCGCACACACACACACACACACACACACACACACACACTTATGCTGTTTTGTCTTTGTAGCTAGGGGTAGAACCCAGGGCAAATGCTCTGTAACCAACCCCAGGTCCATCCCCTTCTCCTTTGTGTCCACCATCCAAAAATGTCTGTGAGGAGTCTGTCTCCTCTCTCAAACGACGGGAGCCAGGTGTTCCTTTCCCTCTGTGTTTTCTCAGAGCTGTGTTTCCAGTGAACAAGCACACAGCAGACTTTTCACCATGTCTGGTAAAAATAACCAGTGGAGTAGCTGACAGCACCTCACCTTTCATACAGGCAGGGGAGGACACACACTCATGCGATGCTCATCCAGTGAGGACCGGTTTACTGCTTCCTGCATGCTCACATCACTACACTAGATCCCTGAAGCAATCCTATGGGGCAGGGCTGCGGCCGTTCCCAATTTTACATGGTAGAAAACTGAGACTAAGGGTTGAGGAACTTGCTGAGCTCACACCAGCAGTAAGCAGGTCACACTATTAGTCACCTGAGACTTGAACAAGGGAGGGAGGCTTTGTGATGTTCCTCAGACAGCAAGAGAAGGGTCCAATGGAAGGAGGGCAGAGACACATTCTGGAATCCCGTCTTCCAGGACCCCAAGACCAATGACTTCAGGTTGGGACCAAGACCAAAAGGAGTTTCCTCTGCCTCCTCCCAGCTCCGTGCCCACAGAAGGATGCTCTGGGGATTCCTGTCTTTAGGCTCCCACCCCAGTCTGCTTTCCCTGCCCTCTCCTTTGTATTTCTTCTTCTCCCCTTTCTTTTACTTCCCTCATTCTTCCTTTTGTCCCCCTCCTATCCCTTTCTAAAGAGAGGAATAAACACCGGAAACACAGTTGCAGAGAAAGGGGTCCTCAGCTATAATTAATTATAGGCACAGTGGGTCACCACTTGCTCCAAGTTGGAAAGCTGCTTCTAAGTAGGAGCTGAAGAATGAAGCCTTCCTGTGATCAACCTCCCTCCCTTCCTCCACCCCTGCAGAGCTCCCTAGAGAGGCTCTGGCTCAGCCTCACCATCCCCCTGCACTGGGAGCCTGGCCCGCTTGCCCAAGTGTACAGGGGAGGAGGAAGGGATAGGTTTTCTGCCTAATGTGCAGAAGAAAGAGCTTCTGGGATATGTGTGAAAATCTAAGATGTCTTTGAAACATTTGAAAATCCAAGCCAGGTGTGACAGCACACACTTGAGAGACTAGACAGGAGGATCGTGAGTTCAAAGCCATCCGAGGCTGCAAATGCAACGTGTCTCAAGAGCAAGCAAACAAAAATAGATTACCTTTCATACTGTCTGAGGAAAGAGTCAAGGCCTTGGGTTCTGGAAGGGAAGGGGAGGAGCAATGGTCACAGGCTGGAAGGGCTGTGGGGGCGGCCTTGCCACAGACTTGTCTCAGCCTCTGGAGCAGGGCCTACTGGCTCCTGCTCTATTTCTAAACCAGCAATTTGAGATGACAGTGTATATGTGAGTAGCAGAACAGGATGCTCCCTGGACAAACGTTTAGAGAAAAAAACAAACCAAAACAATAATAATAATAAAAAAACAAAGCAGAAGACTGCCCCTGCACCTTTGCTGGAACATTCTGGGCATGTGCAGACATCTAGGAAGTTACTCCCCTGAAATGAGAAGTTTAAAAAAATGTGTGTGTGTATGTGTGTGTGTGTATTTGTGTGTGTATGTGTGTGAGTGTGTGTATGTGTGAATGTATGCGTATGTCTGTATATGTATGTATATGTGTGTATGTGTGTATATGCGTATATGTGTGTATATGTGTATGTGTGTATATGTGTGTATATGTGTGTATATGTGTGTATATGTGTAGTATAGGTGTTGTGTGTGTATATATGTGTGTGTACATGTGTATGTGAATGTACATGTGTGTGTATGTATGTGTACATGTGTATATGTGTGAATGTGTGTATGTGAATGCACATGTGTATGTGTGTGCCTGTTTCAACCATTCTTATCATTTTAATCATTCTGATTCACAACCCTCCTTTTTTGGTCTTTATTCTACTTTCAGTCATTAGTGGAAAAATAAGGTAAAAATGACGACCGCAACAACAAAAACAGAATGAAAAATGAAGCACAAATGGTTTTGAGAAGTGTTATCTGAAACTCTTGAAAGACAAGTGAAGTACGGACAGGGTGGGGCTCCCTTTGTGCACTATGCCTTTGCAGGCTGAGTTCATGGCACAGCCTTGAAAATTAGAGATTTTTGTTTTTCACTACTTCATAGCTATTCCAGAAAGGCACACAGCTGAGAATATAACCAGATCCCAAGGATGCACAAGATACACGGCAAGGATGCTCAAGTTTCAGGGAAGGCCGGCTGAAATAGCAATTTGTGGGTGGAATATTAGCAGGCTGCAGCATTCATCATCAATTAAAGAGACAGGAGGGGAGTGAAGACAGGTTTCAGGCTCAGGATATGGAAAAGGCTTCAGTACAGACAGACTTCCGTGTGCTCAGAGATTAGTGTCCTGTCCAGCTATAGGTGTCTAAAGCACAACCAGAAACACACACACACACAGAAAGAGAGAGAGAGAGAGAGAGAGAGAGAGAGAGAGAGAGATTGTATTCAACAAAAGAAGACAGGAGAACAAATCTTTCTTCTTTGTTTTCCTAGTTGAAAACCAAACACAATGGCCACTTGATGAGATCCAATGTCGAGTGCCAAGGCTGGAAAAGGGGGGTAAAAGGGAGCCAGGCCTGACCACAGTGGAAACAGGCATCTGCACTCTGCATCCTGGAATGCTCATTGTGGTTGGTGCAGCACCTCAGATTCTGACTCAAGCCCACAAGTGACTTCCTGCCTCTTCTCTCTTTCTTGTGACCCCAAAATATTAACTGGTGAGGCCTGGCATTCCTGTTTGGGACTGAGCAGCTGAAGCCATTGGTATGACTCACAGGTAATTTCAACTACTGTGGGAAGGACTGAGGAAAGCAGAGCAGCAGGCCCTCAGGAAAACCTTGCTTGGTGTTGGGGGGAGGGGCATAAGTGGGGAAGAGACTCCAGGTTGCCTGTAATGTCACCCAATGCTCAGGCATTGTCACCAGGGGAGGTAAATTCCAGCTGATCTACCAAGAGCTTTAGAAAATTGACCTTTGTGACAGTGAAGAAACTAAAATTATAATCCTGTCTGTAGCTTAGAAGCAATGCATGCTAGGGAAGTGCCAAACCCAAACCAGAACCAAGCTTGGAAATGTCACACCATTAGCACAAAAGGTTAGTGGGCCACTTGGAAGTTGGGTAGGAAGGATCTGGGGAATTTTAAATCCATTTAATTCCCTGACAGTAATAGGCTCTAATCAGAACCTACACTGGTCTTACATGGGTCATAAGGTAAAGATCTAGCACTTTCCTTTCCAGAGAAATCTCCCTTGAGACCCATTTTCCTGTGTCACAATTAATCCTGTGTTCTGTGCTGGACCATGCTCTGTAGAGCAGTGCCCCATTAAACAAAACTGGTCATGACTGGACAGAGTAGTTAAGAGTCTGTAATCTCAGCACTTGGGAGGTAGAATCAGAGGATCAGGGTTCAAAGGCAGCCCCAGCTACATACCAATTTTAGGGCCAGGTAAGCTACCTGAGAGTTACCTTAAAATAAACAAATAATCAATCCATCATTTAGGACATCTTAAGAGTTTGCTACTATCTGCTAGGTTGGCACACATTCTTTTGACTGATTATTTCTGAATTCCCTGTTTAGCTAGACCATGCCTACTCCTATACGCTAGTGCACCCCCACAGCCTCCTGGAGTCAGACTGGCCACTGTTCTCAGAGAGCTTACTCATTCTGGCCTTTGCTTTAATGCCTAGCATGCTTTCCCTTCAGCTCTGAATCGAAACTCCATCTCCAAGTAATTACTACCTCGTTCCTTGACACGTATCCTCTCTAAGTAGGCTGAAGGCCACCTTGTTATAATACTTCACCTACCTTGTGCTCAATAAAGAGTGAACTTAGTGCAATCCTTTTACAGTCAAAACCGAAACACACAATTACTCTCATTCTTGTCCTATGGATTTCAACACAGCTTGACACAGGACCTCTGAGTTCAGCACCTCAAGAAAAAAAAAGGATTGTTGTACACAAGACAGTGAGAGAATGTGTTCAAGACAGAACAAAAGCCTTGCTCAACCCTGATATTTTAAATGCCTGTCTGAAAACTGGGCACTTGTAAAGCGTTGCACCCTTCACAGCATTTCACATTTCTCCACCACACAAAATCCCTTTGTGTTAGCCCTTTTCCTCTCTGGTTACACACAGAAGAACAAGGTGTGGGGAGGTCCTATCTACACTTCTCCAGATGGAGTGGAGCAGTCATAAGGTTCAGGGACACAGAACAGAACTCACACATGCTTACATATAATAGACTGAATTTTAAAATAATCTAAAAGATTTATTTATTTTTATTTCATAAATAGTCATGTATATGATGTTTTGCCTGCATATCGGTCAATGTCCCAAGTCCATACCTGTCTGTGGAAGCCAAAAGAGGGTATTTGATACCCTTGAACTGGAGTTACAAGTGTTTGTGAGCCACCATGTGGGAGCTGGGAATCAAACCTGAGTCCTCGGGAAGAGTAGCCAGATGCTCTTAACTGCTGAGCTACCTCTCGAGCTCCTGATGAATTAATTTTGACAAGGGTGCTAAGATCATTAGACGGGGACAGTCTTATCAATAAACAGCACTAGAAAAAAAAAAAGTAGCTATCCTTTTACATAAAAGAATGAAAATGAACCTAGATGTCATGTGCAAAAGGAAGCACACACTAGAGCAAGGGGCGGGCATGCTACACAGCACTCGGTAAGGCTGAGGCAGGAAGATTGGCTCGAGATCAAGGACACCTGACCTGCATGATGAGTACCAGGTTAGCCAGGGTTCCCAAGACAACATCTCAAGGACAAATGGTACAAAGACCTACATTTGTGGACTAAAACTATAGAATTCTTAGAAGAAAATAGAATGGGAGGCTAGAGACACAGCTTAGTCAGTGGAGTGCTCCTCTAATGTAAGTCCTAGGTTCGATCCCAAGCAATCCCTGTGCTTGCTCCAGAAGGTGGAGGCAAAAGGTGAAGGTGAAGGGAGGGGAGGGGGGAGAAAGGAGGAAGAATGGAAAAGAAAGGGGAGAAAACACAACGGGAACCCCCTCCATGTTGTTGTCTTTGGCAGTGATTTTTTTCTACACTATGATGGCAAAAAAAAACCCAAAAAACAAAAAACCCATCACCAAAAACCAAAAACCAAAAAAACAAAACAAAACAAAAACAAAAGGAAAGATAAATTAGATTTCATCAAAATTAATTTTTTTGGCTGAGCAGTGGTGGTATACGCCTTTAATCCCAGTGCTTGAGAGGCAGGCAGAGGCAGAGGGATCTCTGAGTTTGAAGCCAGCCTGTTCTCAGAGTTAAGTTCCAGGGCAGCCAGAGCTACATAGACAGCTATCATGCCTCAAAATAACAAACAAGCAAAGAAAATTTAAAAAATTGTTGTGTATGGCATTACTGTTAAGAGAATGAATAAACAACTCATAATTAGAAGAAAGTATCTCTAATCAGATATATGATAAAGGATCAGTATTGGAATATAAAAAGTCGTTTGGACTGGTACCTGTCTGAAATTGTAGCACCCAAGATGTTGACACAGGGGGATGGCAAGTTTTAGGCTATCCTGGGCTATAAAGTAATTAAAAAAAAGGGGGGGGGGGCTGGGGGGGAAGAAAGAGGAAAGAAAATATCGATAAAGAAGAAAGAATTCCTGCAACTTAAAAACAAGAAAATAAACCAGAGGCCTATTTGAGACTTCTGGGCAAGATGCCTCTGTGTGATCTGCTGAAGGAGAAGTGTCAAAATAAGAAAACATAGACTTGGACAGGGCAGTGGTAGTGCTTGCCTTTCATCCAAGCACTCAGGAGGCAGAGGCAGACAGAGCTCTGAGTTCAAGGCCAGCCTGGTCTATAGAGTGAGTTCAGGACAGCCAAGGCTACACAAAGAAACTCTCTCTCAAAACAAAACAAAAAACAAAAACAACAACAAAAAGAAAGAAAGAAGAGAAAAGAAAAAGAGAGGAAAGAAAGAAAGAAAAAGAAAAGATAGACTCTATTCCAAAGACAGAAAGAGGAGAAGAGCTGCAGAAATTTGCAAATGCAGGGCTAGATCAGCCTGAGAAAGTGTAGTGAGACAGAAAGGCAAAGCCAGGTGGGGAAGGAGCTAAACGGAACAAAGCTCCTATCAGGGGACTGGAGACATAGGTCTCCTGTGAAAGCAGTTTGTTTTCCACCTGGGTGGTGCTCAGGGCTGAGCCCCCAAGAGTAGACTGCTCTCTAAGAAGATCCCCAAACAAAACTAGCAGAGATAAGCAAATACCAAAACATAAGGAACATGGAAAAGTTAACATCCCCAAGAGGTGCTAAGTCCTCTAGTACTGACCTCAAAGACACTGAAATGAGTAAAATGTTAAATGAAGATTTTAAAATATAGTAGTGAAAATGATCGGTGACCTTCAAGAGGCTACAAACAAGCAGACGAATAAGGAAATCAGTTCAAGTCTTGGAGGGGAAAACCAGAGCACAGAACAAGCAAGTAATCAGCAACAGAACAAGAAAGTCAGCAAGATGGTAGAGAAAGTCAGCAGAGAAATAGAATATAAATGTAGAAATGAAAAGCTCGAAGGGTCGAATAGAAGACTCAGTGGGAAGCAGATGACTAGGAAGGAAGGACACCAGATATGACGGACAAAGCTGAGGAAATACTACATTTAAACAACAAGAATGAAACAAAATAGCCAGCCCTAGTGGCCCAGGCGATAATCCCAGCTACTTGGGTGGCTCAAGCAGGAGGAGGGTTACAAGTTCAAGGCAAGCCTGGGCAATTTAATAAGATTCTGTTTCAAACTTTAAAGTGAGATGAGGGCTGTGGATAGCGCTCAATGTTAAGGCACTTACCTTGTATGGTCAAGAACATGGACTCAATTCCCAGTTCCATGAAACAAACAAAGAAAAAACCAAAAAACCAAGCAACAAAAAGAAAATCTGTACAGGACCAACACATTCAAGAACTCTAGGAGACAATCAAGAACCCAAACTTAAGATGCACAGGGTAGGGAGAACAGCTGAGATAAAAACTAAAGGCATAAAGAATCTATTTAAGGAAACCAAACAGACTATTTCCCAATGTAGAGAAAGAAACAGACACCCAAACACAAGGAGTATTTTGAACCCTAAATAGATCTGACCACAGAAGCATCTCTCCATGACACGATACAGCTAAATGTCAAAAACACACAGCCTGGTTCAGCAGGGAAGTTATTGCCAAGTCAGGCAACTCTTGGGAACCACATACTAAATGGAGTGGATCAGTTCCTACAAAGTGTCTTCTGATCTCTACACACGCACTCTATACACACACAGACACACAGACACACAGACAGGCAGACACACACACACACACATGCAAATATAATAAAAAATAACCCAGAGATAAAGCATACTGGTGGCTCACAGCAGTAATTCCAGATGTTGAGGAAGCAGGATCACCATGAGGTCACCACCAGCTTTGGTTATAGAATGAAACTCTGCCTCAAAAACAAAAACAAAAACAAGCAAAACAAAAAAGAATATATAGCCTGCTGTACATGCCACCCTGTTTTAAAAAACCAACAAAACAAAACAAAACAAAAAAATCAGATTGAAAACAACCCAAAACAAGACATTAGAAACACCTTTAAAAACTATAAGAGAAAAAAAGGAAGTGAACTCATCTACAAGGGAAAACATGCTGTAATAATACCGGGTTTCTCTCTGATCAGCAGCCCTAACGGCCAAGAATGGAACAATGTATCTCAAACCCTGAAAGTAAATAACTGACAGTTGAGATTGCTATAAAGAGTAATATAGAGAAATGAGGTCATTTCAAGACAAGCCCAGACAGAGGCAGCATGACCACCATGCCTGCACCACAGCAGACACTTTAAAGGAAACCACACAAACGAGGAAGACAGTCTTGATTCTCAGAGCACAGGAAGATAAACTTTCCGTGAGAGGATTATATGAGCAAAGAAGTACCAGGGAGGGACGCATCAGGTGTAGGATGGTACACCAAAAAACTCCGGACAGTAGTAGGGAAGGTTAAGAACAAACGAGAACCCAGCCAACCAGAAAAACCAACAAGATCACAGGAATTAGCAAATGTCTCTCAATAAAACTGTAATTGTAAATATCCTCAAATCATGGATAAAAAGATGCAGGCTAGCATCTAAGAAGACCCCAGAAACACACCTCACCCACAAAGACACACATACAGGATGAGCATACAGGATGCAAGTCAGTTTTTATCAAGTAAGCAGAAGCTAAAAAGAAGTTAGTATAGTTATTCAGATAGGTAATAAAGTAGACTTCAAAATTAATCAGAAAAAAATTTAAGGCCACTATATATTAATGAAGGGGACTATACCAAATGTACCTAATATACACTGAATACTGGGGCTTCCAACTTCAAAAAAACACCAGTAAGCATAAGAAGTCAGACAGGTACTTAAATGGTGAAAGACTTTAGGGCTCCCATCCCTTCTTCAGATGGGGCATCCAAACTAGAAATCAGCAACAAAAATTCAGAGTTAAAAACATCACAGTGCTGGCAAGATGTCTCAGCAGGTAAAAGGTGTTTCTGACCAACCAGACAATCAGAATTTGACCCCCGAGGCCCATTTGGAAGAAGGAGAAAATGACTTCTGGGGGTTGTCCCCTGACTTGCACACGTATACTGTGGCCTACGAGTGTCCCCTCAATGAATAAAAGTGCAATCATTAAAAAAACACAACTATACAACAAATCAAATGGGCTTAAGCAAGTATCTATAGAATACTTCAGCACACACAAAACATACTTTTTTTTTCTTTTGGTTTTTCAAGACAGAGTCTCTCTGTGTAGCCCTGGCCGTCCTTGAACTCACTCTGTAGACCAGGCTGGCCTCGAACTCAGAGATCTGCTTGCCTCTGCCTCTTGAGTGCTGGGGTTAAAGGTGTGTGACATTACTATCTGGCCAAAACACACATTCTTGTGGCAGTGCATGGAACCTTCTCTAAAATAGATCGTGTAAGCCACACATCAAGTCTTAACACATGCAATTGTTATACTGCAGTAATTGAGATAATTTCTTGAGCTGGTGAGATGGCTCAGCAGGTAAAAGCACCTGGTAGTAAGCCTGACAGCCTGAGCTCTAGCCCTGAAACTCACATGGTAGGAGAGAACTGGCTTCTGAAACTGCCCTCTGGTACACACACACACACACACACACACACGCACGCACGCGCACTCTCACACGCATGCACACACACGCATGCACACACATGCACGCACACACACATGCACACGCACGCACACACAGAGTAAATAAATAAAATTTAAAAATAATTTCATGTGTCATATCACATCATAGCACCAGTAAAACCAGTAAGCAATTATAAAAGAAACAGAAATAGAGAAATACTTGCAGACTGAGTAATAATCCCTCTTGAATGGTCTTTGAGTCACTGAAGAAATGAGTGAGGAAATAGAATATAATTCCTAGAATCAAATGACATGAAAGCACAGCTTACCAGAACCTCCTCGATATGGCTAAGTCGATGCTCAGAGGAAGGCTTTTGACTGTAAGTGCTTACAATTGAGAGAGAGAGAGAGAGAGAGAGAGAGAGAGAGGGAGAGAGAGAGAGAGAGCTGGGTGGTGGTAGCACATACCTTTGATCACAGCACTCAGGAGACAGAGTCAGGTGGTTCTCTGAGTTTGAGGCCAGCCTGGTCTACAGAGTTCCAGGACAGCCAGGGCTACACAGGGAAACCCTGTCTCAAAAAAAAAAAAAAAAAAAAAAAAGAGGAGAGGCCAGGTGAGGATCAGCCGGTCAGACACCTGTAACCCCTGTACTTGGCAAAAGTAGAAGCATTGCTAGCTGGAGGCTCATCTGGGCTATACAAAAAGACCCTGTCTCAACAAACAAATAGCCGGGCAGTGGTGGCCCACGCCTTTAATCCAGCACTCGGGAGGCAGAGGCAGGCGGATTTCTGAATTCGAGGCCAGCCTGGTCTACAGAGTGAGTTCCAGGACAGCCAGGGCTACACACAGAGAAACCCTGTCTCGAAAAACCAACCAACCAACCAAACAAACAAAAGCCAGACGATCAGAGGTAAATAATTAAATGGCATTCTTCAAGCCAGACCTCAAAGCAGAAGAAGAAAGTGAGAATAATAAAAATTACGGCAGAAATTCATGAAGTGGAAGCTAAGAGGAGAACAGAATCCACCTAACAAGGGGTTGGTGCTTTGAAGAAACAGAATGGCAACCCCTCACCAATCTAAGGGAGAGAGAGGAGACCCAGATCCTTTAAATCAGAGATGAGCAGGGGAGTGTTACAGGAGAGCCAGACCACAGGGAATACTTTGAAAACTTATGTTTGAATAAAAAAAGAAAACCTAGAGAAAATGGATACATTCCTTGTCGTAAAATTAGGGGAAAAAAAAGATATAAACAGTTTCGTGACAGACCAGTGACACTGAAAGGTAGGACCAAATGAGAGTTAAAGCAAACCTTTAAAGAAAACCCAACATCAGCTCTCTTTAAGCTGTTTTGTAGAATAGGAAGAACAGCAGGGTGTGGTGACACACCTGTGATCCCAGCAGCATTCAGAGGCAGGACTGCTGAGAGTTTTAAGTCAGCCTGAACTACATAGTGAATCCTAGGCAAGCCTGAGCTACTTAGCAAGATACAGTCTTGCTAACAAAGAAACACCAGTGAGATGGCTCAGCAGGTAAAGGAGCTTGCCACCAAACTTGACAACCTGAGTTCAGTTGCAAGGATAAAAGGTGAGAACCTAGTCTAGCATGTTGTCCTCTGACCTTCATACATGTGTCATAGCATGCCACACCCACATGCATACACACATATGCGTACAAATAAATGAATGTAGTTTTAAAAATTAAAATAATAATAATAATAATAATAATAATAATAATAATAATAATAATGGAAAGGAAGGAACACTACCAAACCTATCTTTAGACCTAGTATTTACCCTGATATCTGAGCTGGATACAGACACAGCAAAAGAAGAAAATTATACACTAATTTCCCTGATGAACAAAGAAACAAAAATGCTCAGTAAAATACTTGCAACACAAATTCAAGAACATATTAAGATAATCATAGGCCATGATGAAGCTGTCTCATTCCAGGAATGCAAATATAGTTCAACATATGCAAAGCAAGAAGTGTAAAATAGTAGAGAACTAGGTTTAAGGTGGAACACCACAGAGTCATCTCCGTAGTTACAGGAAAGTCCTTTGAGGTCTGGCAGACAGTTCATTGGGTAAAAGGCTTGCTCTACAGTCCCGGTGGCCATAGCTCAACCCCCAAAGCTGTATGTAAGGATGGAAGGCAAAAATCAAGTTTGCAAAGTTATTCCTTGATCTTCACAATGTGCTGAGGCATGCACGCCCCCACCCTAACTCATGTACTACACATAATGGAGAGGGAGAGAGAGAGAGAGAGAGAGAGAGAGAGAGAGAGAGAGAGAGAGAGAGGGGCAAGGAAGGAAGGGAAGGAAGGGAAAGAAAGCAAGGGACCAGCTTTTGACAAAGTTTACTATCTCTTCATGATAAAAGGCCCGAAGAAACTACAAATAGAAGGAATGTGACTCTACATAATAAAGGCTATATATCCTAGACCTATAGGCAATATTATACTAAAAGGGGAAGACTGAAATCACTTAATGTCAGGAATGATGCTGGGGTGCCTACTCCATTGCTCTTATTAAACACAGTGCTTGATGTCCTAGCAAAAGCAGCACAACAGTGTGGTGCTTTAGGTGAAAATGGCCTCCAGAGGCTCATATGTTTGAATACTTGCTCCCAAGTTGGTAGATTTATTTGGGAAAGATTAGGAGGTGCAGCCTTGTTGGAGGAGGTGTGTCAGTGGAGGTGAGCTTTGAGCATCCAAAAGACTTACACCATTCCCAGGCTTGCCCACCCTCCCTCCCGCCCTCCCGCCCTCCCGCCCGCCCTCCATGTCTGTCTCCCAGTCTCCCTGTCATCTCTCTCCCTCTCTCCTTGTTCCCCTCCCTCTTTCCCTTTCTTCCTTTCTGTTTCTCCAATTTACAGATCAAGTGGCAAGCTCCCCGCTGTTCCTGCTGCCACGCCTTGGCTTTGCCATCATGGTCTCCAACCCTCTGAAACCATAGCCTCAAATTAAATGAATTCTTTTCTACGTTACAGTGGTCACGCTGTTTTATCACAGGAATAGGAAAGTAACTAAGACAAACAAGGAAAGAAATAAAAGGGATACAATACAAAACAAATCAAAATATCTCATTTACGGGTAACAGGATGCTATACTTAAAAGGCCCTGAAGACTCTAGCAGAAAATGCTGACATCTGAGAAACATCTCCAACAAACCAGCAGGACACAAGCCCAACATACAAAACCCAACAGCTTCTCTCTACATCAACAACAAACTTACTGAGAAAGAAACTGGGAAGGGGGAATCCCATTTCTAATAGCTTTCAAAGATCTAGGCATAAGTCCAACCGTGAAAAGATGTCTATATTGAAGACTTCAAGACACTGAGCTGAGCATTGTTAGTGGCATGCCTTAATCCCAGATTCAGAAGATAAGCGAGGAAGACTGCTATAAGCTTGGTACCAGCTTGGCCTCTATAGGGTCCCCAGCCAACCAGGGATACATAGCATGACCCTATTTTTAAACAAAAATGGAAGAAGACCCTAGAAGATGGAATGACTTCCTGTGCTTGTGGATTAGGATAATAATATTGTGAAAATCCCAAAAATGATTTACATGGCTAAGGCACTCTTCATCAAAATCCTAATGGCAATATTATTCTCAGGAATAGGAATAACAATTTTAAAATCCAAATGGAAGCACAAAAGACTCCTTCTCCTAAAGCTAAGGCAATCCTTAGCAGAGATGCTGGATGTATTACACTTGCTCTGAAATTGTATGACAGAGCCAGAGTAACAAATCAGCAAGATACGGACTCAAAACTAGAGCTATAGAGCAGAGGGTCCGGAAACCTACCTACGAAGCTACAGCCACACGATCTTTGACAAGGGTGTAAAAAACATACTGGAGAGACAGGAAAAAGACAGCCCTTTCTACAGCGATAGTGGCAAAACTGGATCATATGCAGGCAAATGATCTAGCTCATTCTCTCTCTCACCCTGCACAAAATCACCACTAAAGTGTTTAGTATTACTAATTAATACCCTTAAAGTGATAAAACTGGTTCCTGTTTTGCAGCTTAATTGAGTCTGAGTTAAATTAGAGAGAGAAATCAGACAGATCCAAATGATTCTCCAAAATAACTGATCTTCAGCATTGTCCTTGACAAGGATGAGGAAGACAGGTTTCAGATTAACTGAGACGAGACCTCAGAGTCAGAATAAGCATGCATATATATATATATGCCCCCTGAGCACTGAGGCTATAGGATGTGTCCCCACCTCAGTCTTAGGTGTGCTGGGGGCACAATTCATACATGCTAGGTAAATACTCTGAGCTACATCCCCAGCCCTTGCCTCATTTCTCTCTTAACCTTAAAAGAGAAAAGAACCTCAGCTGGGTGGTGGTGGTGCACACCTTTAACCCTAGACCTTGGGAGGCAGAGGCAGGTGGATCTCTGTGAGTTCGAGGCCAGCCTGGTCTATAGAGAAAATTCCAGGAGAGCCAGAGCTGCATAGTGAGACCCTGTCTCGGAAAACTAAAAAAAGATCTTTTCCCAATCTGTAGGTTTCCATTCTGTCCTATTGACAGTGTCCTTTGCCTTACAGAAGCTTCTCAGTATCATGAGGTCCTGTCCTGGAAATTGTCTCCTGTACCAATGCATTCAAGGCTATCTCCTACTTCCTCTTCTATGAGATTTAATTTACCCAGTTTTATGTTGAGATCTTTGATCCACTTGGACTTGAGTTTTGTGCAGAGTGATAAATATGGATCTATTTTGCATTCTTCTACGTGCAGATATCTAGTTAGACCAGCACCATTTGCTGAAGATGTTTTCTTTTTCCCATTATATGTTTTGGCTTCTTGGTCAAAAATTAGGCATATGGGTTTATTTCTGGGTCTTCATTTTGATTCCATTGATCAACCTGTCTGTCACTGTACCAATACCATGCAGTTTTTTAATCACTATTGCTCTGTAGAACAACTTGAGATCAGGGATGGTGATTCCTCCAGAAGTTCTTTTGTTGTTCAGGATTGATTTGGCTATCCTGGGGGCTCTCAGAGACTGAGCCACCAATGAAAGAACACACAAGGGCTGGAACAAGGCCCTCAGCACATATGTAGCAAATGTGCAGCTCAGTCTCCATGTAGGCTCCCCAACAACTGGAGAGGAGGCTCTCCCTAAAGCTGTAGCCTGACTGTGGTATCTGTTCCTCAACAGGGCTGCCTTGTCTGGCCTCAGCGGAAGAGGATGCACTTATTCTGACAGAGACTTGATACAGCATGGTGGGGAAATATGAGGGTGGGGCAGGAGATGGGGAGGAGGATGGGAGGAGGGTCTCTCTGTGAGGGGGGAGCAGGGCAGTGTTTGGGATATATATATATATATATATATATATATATATATATATATGAATGTATAAACTTAACAAAACACTATTCTGCACTAGTGAAAAGGCAAATATAGTATCCACTTCTCTGATGGGTCACCAATGTATTTTTTTAATACCTTGATTTTATAACATTTTTTATTCTATTGCTATAAGAAAAAAAACCCTTCATGAAGCTGCTTTCTCATTAAAACATTGTACTTGGGAAGACCTAAATATATGTTCCCAGGCCATGGCCATTCCAGAATAAACCATGTCTTTTATTCCTTTAAAATAAGAAAGAGAAAAAAATCTTAGAGACATGCCAAACACCTTATTTTTTTCAAAAGACCAGAGTAGGTACCATAGTAGGTACCATAGTAGGTACTTAGGACAGTTTGTTCTGTAATTGATTATTAGCCACACCATCAATATAGAGAGAAAAGGCCATCTGTGATAGTGTAAGTGGTTAGAGTAGGCATCCAAGTTTTTTCCTAAGGCATTAAGACACTGTCAGGTAGGACCTCAAAGGACAGATGGCAAGTGTGAGTTTTGATTATTGAGCTTTCTGTGGGCTATGTATAGCGTGTCCCTAGGTTGGGGCCACGGAGTAACCATTGTCACACCCTAAAGAATTGGGCCAAAGCAGGCCTGACTGCTTTTGTAGGCTCTGTGCCTCAGAAAACCTGCACCAGTAGTAACTCAAGGACAGCAGTCTAGCTTCTGCCCCAAGGAAGAAGAAAGAACTATCTACTGCCCTCTTTGGAAGGCAGGGGCTACCCATGTGCTAAGCAAGCTCCAGGAGACAACCCAGGGGGTTGCATCCCACCTCTGGCTGAGACACTGGTGTGGCTGTGCTATGGTTTGTTATGGCAGCATACACTGGTCCTTCTTGTTTTGAGCAGTTTCTCAGGGAGCCTGGAAGTCCTAGCTCCCTCCAGGCCAGGCTCCTGACTCCCAGGCTTCAACTCCAATACACGCTCAGTGCTTATTTGCTATTAACTTGAGTCTTTCAGTGGCCACAAGTATCACACTAGCATTGAAAGTTAGTTTTAGGTTGTCTTTGGTTTTGTTTTGTTTGAGGCAGAGCCTCATTTTGTAGCCCTGGCTAGCCTGGAATTTACTATATAGCTCATGCTAGTCTCAAATTCATAACAACACTTCTGGATCAGCCGTATGAATAATAGGATTTCAAGGTATGAGTCATCACAGGTGTTTGTTAGTTTTAAGTTCAGTATATCACTATATAGTTCCATGTGTTGGCCGTTGGTCATTTCATATGTCTCTATTAAGTGAAGTTGTTGGACCCACGTTCTATGATGCTTCACAAACTTTGTTCCCTCCCACGTGGAGTGTATGGTAAATGTTAAACAGGCAGTCATGAGTGGGGCTATATAAACAGTCCAGGACAGGGCCGGTGAGGTGCTTGCCACTAAGTCTGACAACCTGAGTTTGATCCTTGGGACAAACACAGTAGAAGGAAAGAACTACTTCTGAAAATTGTGCTCTGACCTTCTCACACATGCTCTCAGGCACATGCACATGCACATACATACATGTGCCTACAATAAATACATGTAATTTAAAGAATAGTTTGATGCATATTCATAGCATGTGATTCTCTGTAGCGGGTAAAAGTAAGTACAATTGAGCACCAGCTCAGGATGTACAAGACCTTAGGTTCAACCATCATCCCATCATCACTAAACCCACCATTAGCATCATCTGTATAGGTTAGCATGGGCATTTCTAATTCATAGTATTGTATGGTTTGGTTTTTTTTTTTTTTAAGTAGGGAGCTGAGGATGTAGCTCAGTTGCTAGAATTTTTGCCTATCATGGATGAAGCCCTGGGTTCAGTCCTTTGGTACCACATAAAACCAGGTATGGTGATACCAGAAGGAAGCAGATATTATGAGTTCACAATCTCCCTCTGCTACATAGCAAGATTAAAGCCAGCCTGGGTTACATGAGATCCTGTCTTTAAAAGAAAAAGGAAGGATTTCTGAGTTCCAGGCCAGCCTGGTCTACAGAGTGAGTTCTGGGACAGCCAGGGCTACACAGAGAAACCCTGTCTCTAAAAACCAAGAAAGAAAAGAAAAGAAAAGAAAAGAAAAGAAAAGGAAAAGAAAGAGGAGAAAGAGAAAGAGGAGGAAGAGAAGGAGGAAAAGGAGGAGGAGGAAGAGAAGGAAGAAGAGGAGGAAGAGGAGAAAAAGGAGGAAGAGGAGAAAAAGGAGGAGGAAGAAGAGAAGGAAGAGGAGGGGGAAGAGGAGGAGGAGAAAAACCACACACACAATTAGGAACAGCACAAAACCTTTTACAAAGAAGGAAACGGACAAAACAAAGGCCTGGTCTTACATCAGTTTTCTGTTTCTTCATAGACTCTCAGTCACAGTCATTTGTTGCAAGCTAGTGTAGAATTCAGTAATTTTTGTTTTCCTTTTCAAAAGGAGAATGCATCCTAGGCAGTTAGCACAGGGTCTGCTATGGCAACTGCCACACCCTCCGAGTATTTACCCGGGGCAGTTAGCGAAGGGTCTGCTATGGCAACTGCCACACCCTCCGAGCATTAACCCGGGGAGATATTGCTCCTGGTGCCCTCCCTAAGAGAACTTATGTAACCTTTACAACAATCTTCTAAGAAAATGAGGCATAGACAGGGTAAGTAATTTTCCCTAGAGCAGACAGCCCAGCAAAAAGTGACAGGTCCAGGATTCAAACCCAGGCAGTTCAGCTCCAGAGCCTCAGCCTTTAACCACACTTCTGAAGGTGGTTAGTGACTCTAACCCTTCCTAAACCCCTCCTTGTTTCTACATCATGTAAGTGCCTCCATGAGGGTACTCAGAGCACTGCGTGAGAATTTTCTGGAAAGAGACACAGACACATGTGCACTCACACACATACTCACACAGATACACACACTCACATAAGCATATACAAACATACATACTCACACATGCACACACACTCACACAGTCACACACACACACACACACACACACACACAACTTCACCCCTGGTTCTTTCTAAGAGTTTCAATGTTTGAAGTATCTGTAAGGAGTTATTGATGCATTTTGGAAACTATGTGTGGTTTGTAACTGACAGAACATGACCATTTATCCAGACTGTAGTCATAAGATATACATAGATTCCAGGCCAGTGCCTCCTGAAGGTAGGTTCAGCCCCAGCTCTAAATCACTAAGAACCACCACTTTGGAGACAAGAGTGATAGTGGCCTGGAGGAGAGGCACTCTAAGAGTGCTGGGAGCATGCAGTATGAAGTTTCTAGGACCCCAGTTCTCCCTTGGCAAAACCCTTAAGGGTCAAGTTTGCAGCTGTCAGAAAGCAAAGTAGGAAACTCTTCTGTCTGAGATCCAGGAAAGCCTGGTGGAGATGACCCCAGCTCAGCACTGTTTTGGATTAGATTAGCAGCCCTCAAACTTGCCAGATCTATTGTCACAGTGAAACGCAGTGTTTCCAGTCTACAAGCGGAATGTTTGCTCTCTGGCAACCAAAAGCACTTGGAGCAGGCGATGATGATCTCATAAAGCAGGAAATCTGAGCGGTTAGTCAGATGATTAACGTGTTTTTGAGCTGGAGGAGCATAGTGTCATTTAATGAAAATATCATTGTAGACTCAGGAGTTTCCAAGCTGGGCGACAGCTTAGAAACTCATCACATCTAAAGTCTTTGCTCTGTTAATGTGGAAACCGACTTTTGGTCTGCGTGTTTGTGTGTAGTTTTTGAGACATGATCTCTATGCATCCCTGTCCTGGAACTTGCTATATAGACCAGGCTGACCTGGAAGTCTCAGGAATCTGCTTGTCTCTGTCCCTGGGGTGCTGGCTGAGATTACAGGCATGTACACCAATCATGCCCAGATAAACTAACACTTTTTTTTTTTTTTTAAAAAAAAGGGAGATATCAGGGCTTCTGGCTCAAGAAAAGTGTAAACTGTCCACTATATCCTCCCTCCCTTGCAAGATCCTGCAGCCTTGGGTCCCCAGTGTGATCCTCAATTCATCTGGATGTCTCGTGACTCCCTTTTCTTGTTGGCCGTTTCTTTCTTTCTTTCTTTTTTAAAGACTCACTCACTTTGAGTGTCTTGCCTGATTGTATGTTTGTGCATCATGTGCATGCCTGGTGCCTAGAAGATCCCTAGAACTGGAGTTACAGATGGTTAAGAGTCACCACGTGGGTGCTAGGAATCGAACTCAGGTCCTTTGCAAGAATAACACATGCTCTTAACTGCTGAGCCATCTCACAGTCCCTTGGTGGGTTCTTTTTAAGGGGTGTGTTCTGTTTAGTGTTGGGAATAGGGCCTGGCTCTGCTACTTAGCTGTACCTTTAGCCAGTTTTATTACACACACACACCCCCTTTGGTTTGACTTTCAATTCTAGAATCAAGCAACATTTCAGTTCATAAAATTCCCATTTTAGTTGTCTTGTTTGTGTTAGCACACTCTTCTTCCACTGTGGTTCCCACACTGCAGAGTGCTTTCTGCTCTTGTCTCTGAAGAAAGGGGCAGCCAGTTAGAAGATGGGGTTAAACCTTCCTCAGTCTGTACACTCTACCTTAGAGATAGGTCCTACAGGTAGTTTGTAGACCTTTCTCTTATATAGTTGTTCTTATGAGGTAAAATTATTTGACAATCTGCTTGTACCGATTTTCAAATAATAAAAGCCAGCCATTTGCTAGTATCTCAGCAAAACCCAAATTTTGCCTTGTGTGTATTCTAAGCTTTCTGGGTTTTCAAACTACCACCAGCGTCTTCAGGTCGTACGGATCTATACAAGGCTCTGGTTGTAGAGGTTCTGAACTATGGCTTAGTCCTGCTTTCTCTGTACCAGGCAGAGAGGGCCGGAAAAGAAATAAGCCCCAAACCTGGATGCTTCTCTTGGCAGTCAGGTAAGAATTCCATACACATCTTTGACTCTGCTCTTGGTAAATTCTAGTGGAATTCTTAAGCACTGTCCTAGTGTGGCTGAAGTAGGAAATGTCCTAACAGTATCATGCTTCAAAATGGACCATTTTGAGATCTGGTGGCATCTGTTGTCCCTTGCTAGCTTGTCTTGTACTCTCTCTATAAGCTAACATGACCGTGAACAAACGAACTTGTCTCATCTTTTAAATTTTCTTATCTATAAATTGGATTTTCTCTGACTAGAAGAAAAACAAAACATCCCAACAACAAAACATCAGGCCTTCAGAAAGCGGTAGCTGTCACTCTGAGGTGACTGCAGTAGCTGTAACAGAAGGGAAGCCTTGGGGGAAACTCAACAGGAAACCAAGAACTCCTCTCCTGCGGAAAAAAGGAACTGAAACAACCTTGCTGGGCCCTGCATGCAGGGTTGAGCTCTGCAGTTTGCTGTGCAGGGGCTGGGGGCCTTCAGCCTGGCTCCAGAGGAGAGGAGGAGCCAGTCCGCTGGCAGGCTGACCGCCACAGTCATCTGACCATGTGCCCGCATGCTCCCCTCCCTCTGCCCCGCCCCTCCCCCAGCTGTCCCTAGTACCCCTCCCCCCTAAGTCTCATCTCCTCCCCCCCCCCAACCTCCCTTCTGCCTGGTTCTCACAGTCCCAATCCAGGCAGACTTGAGTGTGACTTGTAGGGACACTAGAAATGCTGATAGTTTCCAAAGTTCCAGCCTTCACACCTACGTCTGTGCAGCTGTCTGGGCAGTCTCCCCAGGCCCAACCAGGGCAGGACAGTAAGACCCATCTCAAAAACAAAACTTCATTTCTTGTGTGTTCCTCATATAAAAGGTACTATTCTAAGAAGGCAGACAGAGCTGGTTAAAGGCAGGCCGGTGGAGAGCAAGTCCTACGGGACAAGTCTATTGCTGTGTCTACTTAATACCCTGTGAAAAGTAACCTTAGTCCCCTATGGCTCCTTTTATAGATGAGGACCCCGAAAGGTTACTTTTGCATGTGGCTCAGTGGTAGGGCTCTGGGTTTGATCCCCTAGTAGCACCACATGGGGACAAAAAAAAAGAATGCAGGGCAATGAGGCAAACAGCAGATGGGATCCAGCTGTAGAAGGAGAGAGAACTTTCTAGATAGAGGAAACAGTATTTATAGGAGCTTAGCAAGCCCAGGAGGTGGACAGGGGTTACTTGCAGGCCATTTTGCCTGCTAGGCAAATGTGCTAAGCCTTGAGCTATGAGCTTCTCAAAGTCTACTCAAAACCTGAAAGAAAAACATTGCTCCCTGAATGTTAACATAGAGCTTTGCACGCATTAGGCAAACACTCTGTCACTGAGCTACATACCCAGGCCAGACCCGAACACCGAAATTAATTCCTGAATTCAAATAATGCATGTTTCAATGTCTGGTGCATGCTTGTAATCCCATAATCCCAGTTTTGGGATGCTGAGGCAGGAGGATTGCTGAGAGCTTGAAGCCAGCCTGATCTACAGTTGTGAGATTTTATCCAAAAAAGAAAGCTAATTAATCATGGTGTGTGTTGTTTGTATTTATTTGCAATTTTTAAAAATAATAATGTTTAGAAAATTAGAAAAAACCACAAAAATTATTTTAAAGGGTTTATATACAAATTCTTATTTAGTGAGTGAGATGGGTGTATTTTAATACATTTGATTAAACAAGCAAACAAACAAGTAGAACAAACAGAGCAGCCATGGTGCTGGGGTTGGGATGTACTCCTGAGGGCATGGGGAGCCACCAGCAGAATCAGGGGAATGTTCTCAGTCCCTGCCTTCCACACAGAAGGGAATCTTCCCTCAGAGCCAAGATTAGCATAACATGATAGCATTATACAATCCTATTATTCTTTGATTTCTCCGTCATGGACCTGACTCAGCATTCTAAATTTACTTAAGACCTGGGAGGGTGGGTTTTGCCAAATCTACCCCTGCACGCTTTGAGACAGAGTCCCACTCTGCAGCCAAGTCTGACCCTAGACTTGTAGCAATCCTCCTGCCTTAGCCTCACAAATGCTGAGATCACCCGGCCCGAGCCAAGTCCAGCTTTGCTAAATCCTTTCTTATTAAGTCCAATAAAGTTGTAGTCTAGGGAAGAACTAGAGCCCACGTGACCATGATCTAGACAGACATTCAAACTCTTCTACTTGCTGAATGACTTTGCATAAACGACTTAACTTTTCTGAACTTAAAAAAAAAAAAAAAAGGCATAACATGTCCCTCGAAGAATTAAGCGAGGGAGGTAAACTGCACATACAGCTCCTGCCACAAACTAGGTATCTAGAAATAAGCTGTAAATGTATTTAGAAATAAGCCGTAAGCTGTTGTCAGATACACGCAGCTGCTCTCGTCCCTCATCAAGTTGTCTGTCTGTAGAATGGAACAGAGGGTAGAGTGGATACTTTCATCAACTTTCTGAAGAAAAATATGTCCCCACTTCACAGATGAGGAAACTAAGGCTCAAAGATCAGATAAATGCTCAGTGAGCCACTGATAGATAACTCCTAGGACTGTCTTTTTTTTTTTTTTGGATCCTACTGCTTCTGTCCCGTTGGGTCTATACCATCAATAATGGCCAGAAAGGGGCCTGGTAACCAATGGCACCTGGAGCCCTCTCCTCTGGCCTTTCTTCCCACCCCTCCTGACATCCCTACTCCGCCCCCACTCTGTATTACAGCCTATGCATTTTCCTAGTTAAAAAGCTTGTTGGGAGACTCCAAGGGAGGGAACGCCTGTCTGGGATGCCTTCCAGAGCACCTCCCTTCTAAGGGAGCAGATAAGTAGGTCACATCAGGATGCTGGGGGTGGGAGGGTAGGCTGCTAAGGGAGGAGGCAAAAATACTTCAGGTCACATGGAAAATGGGAGACAAAATAACCGGGTTTCTTCCTGCTTCCTGCTTTCTCAGTCTCCTGGGGGCAGCTGCCTGTAGGCCATGGCCTACAGGAAAGTGTTTCCTGTCCTGGTGACCTGGGAGGTCACCAGCAATGCTGAGCTCAAGCGTACTGCAGTAAGGCTTGTGTCTCCTTTGTCCTCCTACCCCACCTTGTCCCACATACCTCCCTTCAGGCACTCACACTGCCAAGCTCCAGTTTTTCTCCTCGATGGAGAAGAGAAAGCTCAGGACTGTAGAAGGAATATTCCACCTCGTTGACCTGAGAGGCTCTGGCCTGATCACCTGGAGCAGCACCCTGTCTTGTCCCCATCTGGGTCCTGGTTACCAAGACTATGGCAATGCAATCAAGTCACAGACTTTGTAACCCTTTTCTCACCAGCTCTCCTGCCAGCTGTCTACAACCAGAGCAGCAGAGGATCGCACAGCTAGGCAGATCCCCCCCATACCCTGCCCGCCTCTAAACAACTCTCCCAAACACTCTCCCCCCACACACACACAAGGTCCTTTCCCCTAGCTGAGCCCTGCTGGAGTTATAAAGTTGGGGTCCCACTTCTAAGAAAATGCAGCTATTGGAGAGGTCCCAGCTGTGGAGGGCAGCAGTGTGCCCACCAGGACTGAAAACTGGCACTGACCACACAGGCTCATGTTTCCATTATACACCCCCCCCCCATTACTGCTCCTCTGCTCTGGAGAAGGGAGTATCCCCCATGCTTTGGGTGTCTCTTCTCACATGCCCTGTGGGGATGGTCCACTCCCACTCTCAATCTCCTTCACTCTTGCAGAGCAACTGAGAGGCAGTGCTGGGTGTCAGAGAGACATCTGTCTACACCTGGGTCTTTCGTTATACTTAATCTCCCCAGTGGGGCAGACTTGTCAAACACACCTCATTCCCAGACTGGAGGAATCCCAGCTATCTCTCATCAGAGTGGGTGTAAATCCCCACAGGTATGCGGCTGTCAGGTAAGTTCGGTGCCAGGATGGGGGTGCCTTGTGCTAAAACAAAATGTTCAGACTTGTAAAATGTATGTCTTTTGTGTTCTCCAATTCCCTGGCATCTGCCGCTGCACAGGTCGTGGACTGGACCACTCTCTGTCTGTTGCTAGGTGGGGTTGCTTCATCCAAGGACTGAGCAGGCTCATTTCAGACAGCTGAGGAGAGAGGCCAATCTTGAAGTTCCCATATCCCTCACAGTCAATTAGTCATGCACTTAAGCAGATCTTCTGAAATCTCACTGTGCCTCAGAGTCACCAGAGGGTTGTTAAAAACAGTGTCACCACTTGTCTCTGGGTTCTGAGACTTCCACTAATAGTTGAAGCTGTGGCTTCAAGTCCTGTATATGGTTTCTTCTCTCTCTCTCTCTCTCTCTCTCTCTCTCTCTCTCTCTCTCTCTGTCTCTCTCTCTCTGTGTGTGTGTGTGTGTCGATGCTAAACATTTATCTCTCACTTAAAGGGCACACTTTATATGGTATTTTTACCCATTCAGATCACAAGCACCAACCCTATTACACTTTCGAGTTGTTTGCTTTTGAAACAAGGTCTCAAGTATGCTGGCTGGCCTCAACCTGCTCTATGGCAAGGCTGGTCTTGAACTCCTGTTCCTCCTGCTTGTCAAGTGCTGAATGACAGGTGTGTACCACCTCACCTGCCTTTATTTTGGTCTGGGGTAGCTGATTGTGAGAGTCTTGCTATTCTACACCCCAGGCTGGTCTTGAACTCTCCATCCTCCTGTTTTGTAAACCATGGGTCCCTAGGACATAATCATGGCAATACTGTAGAACCTGACTTTGATGATGAACTTAGATATGCTTTTAGTCATAGTGTTTTTCATCCTAGCAAAAGAAACGACAATTAAGACAGAGAATTAGACTGCACATGGCTTTGAAAGAGCATCTCGTTGTCCATGACAAATAGAGTATCTGGACTGCCATGTGGCTCAGATATAGAACATGTATTTCACATACACAAAGCCCCGCGTTCAATCCAAGCACCACAAAAAAAGAGTAGACAAGTCACCAAGCCATCGTTTATCAAGTTGGTTTGTTTCCTGCACATCAGATACCCTGCTCAGTGCTGTGACTGATTGGAGACAGATCATATGTAGGAAGTCTAAAGCCCAGGTAAGCTTCCTGCCTCTTAGTCAGGTATAATGGCAACAAGCCTATGATACTCAGAGGCCTAGTTGGTAGGACGGCATGCTTGAAACCCTCTGAGATAGATGGCAAAGAGCAGGCGGGAACCCATATTTCTGGGGTAAGGAGTGTGCAAGGTTCAGGTAGAGGTCCTGGAAGGAATGTAAAAGGAATAAAAGCTGCCTATGTCCTTCCCAACCTCACCTACTCCCTTGGCCAGATTCCCACATGACACTCAGAGAGGCACTTAGCCAGGACACCAAACTGGGACTTCAAAGACTGTTTCCAACCAGGTTTTTTTTGTTTTTTTAAATTATAGCCAGGTAGTGGTGGCAAAAGCCTTTGGTCCCAGCACTCAGGAGGCAGAAGCAGGCAGATCACTGAGGCCAAGGCTAGCCTGGTCTACAGAGGGAGTTCCAAGAGCCAAGACAGAGAAGTCCTTTCCTGAGAAACAAAACAAAATGATAACAACAACAACAACAAATTGTGTGTGCACATGAATGTGGGTGCCCAAGGAGACATAGGGTCTCCCATAGTTGGGTTTCCGGGTGTTGGTGAACCGTCTGATGTGGGTGCTGGGAGCCAGACTCTGGGTCCTCTGCAACACCCGTACGTGCTCTTAGCTGCTGAGTCATGCCTCCTGCTCCACAAGCAACTTAATATTTCCACGCACCTCTCCTCCGCTCACGTACAGCCTACAGTTCTCCACAGATTGCTGGCACGAACTCTTCCATGGTCTGTCCTTATTTTCCTACCTCTAGCTTTTGCCCACAGTTCTGACCACAGAACACCCTGACCCCTGACCCTATTCAAAGTCCTGTTCGTTCTTCAAAGCTCACACAATAAAAGATGCCTTTTGTAACAATCCATCTCAAATGTTTCTGTGTTGGGAGAAATCTAATCTTGTCTGTTTATGTTGGGTCTTCAAGGATAATCATGATTTATCTATTCATCTATTGGTCAGTCATCATCCATCTAAAGAAAAAGTGACTTTTCTTTAGGTGATAGTAAAATGCAGTATTACAAGTGTCAAGTATAAGTCTGAACTAAAACCAAGGTGCCAACCACTCATGGCTTATTACTCCAGTATGATGTGACCCCTCTGTAGGTGCTATATAGAAGAAACTCAGTTTGCAGACTTTGATGCATACTAAAGTCTATTCATTGAGCCTACTCATATGTATGTGTATGTGTATATGTGTGTACTCACTCGTGTGTGTGTGTGTGTGTGTGTGTGTGTGTAAAACAAGAGTTGCCAGCTAGAGAGTTGGGCTCAGTTAGTAAAGTGCTTGCCACACAGCCTGAGGACCTGATTCCACTTCCTAGAACCCTCATAAGAAAGGCTGAGTACAGCAGTGCATGATTGTAATCCCAGTAATAGAGAGGCAGGAACAAGAGAAACCCTAAGACTTGCTAGAGAGCCACTCTAAGCCAAAGACATAAGGGCTGGGCTCAGTGGGAGATCCTGTATCAAAAAATAAGGTAGAAGGTTTCAGGGGAGGTTCAGCAATTAAAAGCACTTGCTGCACTTCAAAGGACCTGAATATAGTTCCCAGCACCCATGTGAGGCACCTCACAGTCACCTGTAACTCCAACTCCAGAGGATCTGATCCACCTCTGCCTCTGTGGGCATTTGCACACACATGTGCAAGCCCACAAAGAGACACCCAGACACAGACATAGCTATACACATATAATTTAAAATAAAAAGAAAATCTTAAAAATATAATAGAAACTGAAGAAGATATCCAGCATCATCCTCTGGCCTCTACATATATGCACACTAAAAGAAACACACACACACACACACACAGAGACATGTGTGTTAAAGTTGTGCTATGTACAACTGTTAAAAAGTGGAACAGCCATTGAAAAGGAGATTGTTTCTTATCCACAAAATTATTATTATATTATTTTCTATAATAATCAGAGACAGAATAAATACATTTGTATGTACACATATGTATATTTACTATGACCCATATTCATGGATCTACAGATTTGTATATGTGGACACATCTGCTTTTCTAACCCTTTTAAAACTAAATCCTTTTCTGTTCTAAGTATAATCATGTGTTGGTAGAAAACTTACAAATAAAATAAAAAAATAAATAAAACAAGAGAAGAAAGTGAGTCACTCATAAACCCACAGTCCAGAAATAGCCAGTGAATACGTTGGTGCTCTTTATGAGGTTTGAGGCATTCAAGGTTAAATTTTGTCCAGTTCTATGTCCTTTCTTCCTTAATGTACAGTTAACGTTTTGGTGTCTGTGATGGTAACCTTGGTTGTTGACTTGACATGGACAGGAAGAGGAACCATCAACTGAGAGTTGCTTCCCTCAGTGGGCCTGCGAGGCATCTTCTTGACTGTTGATTGATATGGGAGGATTCGGTCCACTATGGTCTTGGGTTGGATAAGAAAAATCTCGGACTGTAGGCTATAAGCTAAAACAAAGCCTTCCCTCCCCAAGGTCCTTCTGTTCATGGTGTTTATTACAGCAACAGAAACCAAACTAAAATAGCATTCATTTAAACATTCTTCACAAATCTTTTTAAAATATCTCCCCATAGCTGCAACAATCTATATTTAACCATTTATTTACCCCTATAAATCTCAATCAACATTCTTGCATATCTGAGCAACTACTATATTCTTAAACTGAACCTAGAAGCCTCTCTCTCTCTCTCTCTCTCTCTCTCTCTCCCCTTGTTGTTTTTTGTTTTTGTTTCTTCAGGCAGGATAACTCCGTGTAGTCCAGGCTGTCCTAGAACTTGTTCTTGTAGACCAGGCTGCCCTTGAACTCCAAGATCTGCCTCCCCCGCCTCCCAAGTGCTGGGATTGAAGGTGTGCACCACCACCACCCAGCACAGAACAGTCTCTTAATGCATATTCCCAACTTGTTTTCTGGAGCTCCCACTTGAAAACACTTGCAGAGGAGACTCCAGTTTCCGGTTCTGCATATAAGAAGCTTGAAAGACACCACTCTGATGGGACAAGCAATAGTTGCATAGCTGAAGAGTCAACATCTCTTCTTGGCTCTGAAAGAGAGGTGGGCAAACAGGGAAAGCAAACCCCTCAAGCTGGAGGGGCAGGCAGATAGACACAGGGTATCTTGGCCAAGCAGAGCAGACTCTAGGGTGGGGTGGGGGCTGACTGCCGCAGGTGAAGTGCTGGAAGCAGAAGGGATGTGTCTTGGAGTCACAATGCCAGGAGCCCACTGTAATGGGTGAGGAAAATGCTTTGTGCTTGTTCCTCCTAGGAGCCCCACCAAGCACTCAGAGTAAATGCTGTAAGAAAACTCCCCTCCTGCAGAGACAGTGGGAACAAAACCATTTTGAAATAACAGAGGATTCACTCTTTTAAATATGGTCTGCTCTCAAGAGACATTATTAACCATAGCCTAAGCTGACCAGAGGAAAGAAAATACCCACTGTAGTGCACACTGGCCATTTTGTCCAACATAAGAAGTCAGGGATGGGAGAGTTGATAAGAACTTCTGAAGTTCACAGAGGCTCAGGAAGGCCCATCATTGAGGACCATCTAACCCCTAACCGCCCTGTACGTTACTACAACAAAAACTATCTATTTTCGACATTCTTTTTGCCTGATACACTATCTCTACATATAAAGAGTTTATAAAGGCACAGTTTAAAGAAATTGAACAAGACACCAGAGTCAGACACGGCAGGGGTGTTAAACTTATCCAACCAGGAATTGAAAACTCTGAGCTATGTTAAGGATTCTAAAGCAGACAGAGAGCAAGCAAAGACTGAGAGTAAAGCAGAGAGGAAGAAATCCAAGAAGGAGCTAGAGGTGTGGCTCAGTGATAGGTGCTAGCCTAGTAGGTTCAAGACCCTGGGTTCCATCCCCAGCACCAGAAAGGAAATTAAAGATATAAGCTTGGAACACCTGGAGATAATGTCTTATTACATGAGAAAAAAAACCACACATCTACTAAGATTGTATAAAATAAAAATTTATGACAGGTAGTGGTGGCACGCACACTTTAAAAAAATGAGAGAGAGAAAGAAAAGTATCAAGAAAAAACACTAGAGATGTCAACAGAAATACAGACGGCCATTGGCAGGCTTATGTGTGGGTGACATGGCTGAGGAAAGCATTTCTGAGCTTGGGGATGTGTCTATAGAAACTCTCCAAACTGAAAGCAAAGAAAAGAAACAGCCAGATTAGTCAAAGGCTAACTGCAGCAGATGTTGATGAGCATCTGAGGAAGAAGGAAGGGACAGAAGACAGAGTCAAGTCACAGCTGCTGAATGATCCCTCAAGTGGACCTCCGACGCTAACAAACCATAGACCCAGGAAGCAGAGAACCCTAGGCAGGAGGAAGAAAGGTTTCAGAAAATTAAAGATGAAGAGTCCCAAAAGAAGACAGTGCAGTGAAATATTTAAGTTCCTCAGAGGGCAGAGGTAGTTCAGGGGTGAAGGCTCTTGGCACCAAGGCTGATGACCTAAGTTTGATCCCTGAGTCCCACTAAATGGAACAGAAGTGACTCCTGAAAGATGTCTTCTGCCCCCCACATTTGCACTGTGGCACACAGGCAAACCTGTTGAAATGAGAGAGTAAGACCGTCAAGGAGGTTCAGTGGGCAAAGGCACTCAAAAGCTCAGCCACCCAAATTCAATTCCTGTAGCCCAGGTAAAGGCAAAGGAGAAAACCAATTCCACAGAGCTGTCCTGAGATCTGCACACATAAACCATGGTATGCATGCTTATGTACACACATCATGCATGTACACACATACAATAATAAGAAATAAACTTTAAAGGTAATGAAAGTTTCAGAGATAACCAGCAGGCTACAACACATTAGTATAAATCAGCTTAACACCAACACTGAACAGATAGTGAATAATTACAATACTAATAAAGCTTCAAAGGGCTGAGAAACACCAAGTATGATGTCATACTCTCATTTACTGAATGATAAATGAAAAAATTTACAAGTGTAGAAGAATAAACTATATGAGAAAACAAGTAAACTAATTGTATTATCAAAATATGTGTGTCCTGAGAAACAAGTTAACTATCGATCACAACCACAGCCTGTTGAAGGAATTAGATATAACTAGCTTCCCTCGGGTTTAAACTAGACATCCATGGAACCTGGGCTAGCAAACTCCTGAGTACAGTAAGAGGCTATGCTGTTGTGTGAAAGGCTTTCCTGGTTGAGAGAGTGCCACCAAGATCAAGTGACCCAGAAGACAATGCTTAAGAACATTGTCTTAATGTTCTTAATGAACATTAAGAACATTAATGAAGCCGATTTCAAAAGAACCAGGAAACAGCCCACATGGAGAGAGAGTCAACAGACACAAGAAATGAAAGTTTAGTGAAGAAACCAGACACCCTGACATGGATTTAGAGGAACACCACAGTGAAATGAGTAAGAGGTCAAAAAGTTAAATAAAAGAGGAAAATAAAGACATTTTTTCTAGAGACTTGAGGAAACTCAGAATCAAGGCCTGAAACAGAAGGCTCTAGAGAAACCAATCATCAATATCAGCTGCTTAAGGCAGAGGTCTTCTCCCACAGACCGCACCAGCTAAAGAAGATACAGGGTGGCACTGGAGAGATGGCTCTATGGTTAAGAGCACTTGCTGCTTTTGCATAAGACTGAGGTTCAGTTCCCAGGACCCACATGGCAGCTCACAGCCATCTGTAACTCCATTTACAGGGGACTTGATACCCTTTTCTAAAGCCCGGACATCAGGCATGCATATGGTATACATACATGTAGGCAAAACATTCATACATATAACATAAAGAAATAAACCTTAAAAAAATAAAGATTACACAGGATGACCTTAATTTTAAGTCCACCAAACATGAATATCTAAACTATAAGTAGGAATTTGACTCCAGTCAGTGTCTACAATCCAGTGTACAGGAAACAGAACTTTTGGAAAGCAAGATGATCAAGGAAGAACATTCTCTGAATATGCAAATGACAGCAGATCTGAGATGTGTGATTTGTTAGAATGAAAAAAGAAATATTCTAGCAAAGAAACAGCATTAACAGCCTGCAGAAATGCCTTTAAGAACATAGTGGCGGGGACTGGAGATAGGGCTTAGTAGTTAAGAGAACCGACTGCTCTTCCAGAGGTCCTAAGTTCAATTCCCAGCAACCACATGGTGGCTCAAAACCATCTGTAATGGGATCTGAAGTCCTCTTCTGGTGTGTCTGATGAGAGTAAGGGTGTACTCATATACATAAAATAAATAAGTCTTTTAAAAAAGAAGAAGAAGAAGACGAAGAACACAGTGGCTATGCTGGAGGTGTAAATCAGTTGGTAGAGGGCTGGCCTAGCACACACAAAACCCCAGGTTCCCCAGCACCACATAAAAGTGGACGTGGTGGTGCTCACCTGTAGTTCTACCCCTCAAGAAGTGGGGGTGGGGAGTAGAAGGTCAAGGTCATCCTCAGCTACACAGTGAACTCTAGGCTAGTTTGAAATACATGAGACCTTGTCTTTAAAAAAAAAAGAAAGAAAGAAGAAAAGAAAGAGAAAGGAAGGAAGGAAGGGAGAAAGAGATCACAGTGGAGAAGCTGAACAGAATGTGTAACACTGAAAGCAAGAAAGTAATGCCCATTCTCAGCTTTGTAGCAACACCGTGAACAGGATAATCTTTTGATGGAAGAATTCATAGCGGCTAAGAGTCAAGACGATGATTACCAGTCAGTTACTGAAAGGGCAAGGAAGCAGGTTACAGAGCAATAAATCGTCCTGGGTGTTCCTTCCACCCAGTGTCAGCAGAAACCAAATTTGAATCAGCTGATGAGTGTGCGCAGAAATATCTTCTTACTGCTGAACACGAGATGGTTTCTCTCCTAAGGAATATACTGGATTTTATTTCTGAATGCCATAATTTCTGTGATCTCGTTGAAGAATGATATCTTAGAGACTACAGAAGTTTAATAAAGAGTTTAATATAAAAAAGGGTGGAGTCAAGCGGTGTAACTCAAGAGTGAGAGAGCACTTAGGCAAGGCCCAAGTTCAGTCTTCAGCACTGGCAAAAATAAAGGAAAGGAAGGAAAGAAAAAGATGCTGTCTCAGATCTCAGATACACAAAACTGAGGGGGTTTGTTGCAGGAGACTTGACTTCAGCCAATGTTAAAAGTTATTTAGAAGAAAAAGAAAATAAAATAGGCCAAAAGCTTACATCCACTGACAGGAAGTAGAGGGCATGAGGGCTCGGATCTACAGTACTTGTTTACCTTTTATGAGATCCTGGGTTTCATTTCAGCATGATGGAAAGAAAAAGAAATAGATAAACAAATGTAACAAGGCCAAAGAAACAAATGAAGGTAAAATGAAAATTTCATTTTTATTATCTTTCAAAAAATTTTTGTAGTAGGTGGGTGGGAGGACAGATTTGAGACAGGGTTTCTCTGTGTAGCCCTGGCTGTCCTGGAACTCACTCTGTAGACCAGGCTGGCCTCGAACTCAGGTGTGTGCCACCACCGCTTGACCTCACCTTTTAAAAATCCCTTTTAATATCAATAGTTTATTAAAAGACAAATGTATCTCTTAAAAGACAAAGACAGTGGCTTAGTCAGTAAAGCTCTGGCTGTGCAAAGATGAAGACTTGTGTTTAATTCCCAGAATCCACTTTAAATCCTGACGCTGGTGGCACACTAACAGTCCAGCCTTGGAAAGGAAACAATAGCATATCCTCCTGGCCAACCACACTAGCCAATGTGGTGAGTCCCAGACCAGCAAGAGACCATATCTCAAAAAGCAAAGCAGATGGTCTGAGAAATGACCCCTACTTAATTCATTGTCCTGAGTAGACCTAGGCTACCAGGCCCAGTGAATAGAACAACCCTTCATATACATTAAACTATGTGAAGCAAAACTCACAGAAATGCAAAGGGAGGTAGATGATGCTAGCATTATAGGTGGAGACTTGAGAGTCCTCTTTCAGAAATGGGTATATTCAGCAGGGAACTTGAAATAGGTAGGAGTAGTTAAACCCACCACCATCAGCAGCTGCATAAAACTGACATCTACAGATGACTTCATCACAACAGCAGAATTACATTCTCTGCTCAGGGTCCCAATAGAACACTCACCAAGATAGGTCACATTCTGAACTATAAAGCACATCTTACTAATTATTTGGAAATAGAAATCATGGGCCAGACGTAGTGGCACATGTCTTTAGTCTAAGCACTGGGGAGGCAGAGGCAGGTGGATCTCTGTGAGTTTGATGCCAACCTGGCCTACAAAGTGAGTTCCAGGACTGACGGGGCTATATAGAGAGACCTTGTCATAAAACAAAAACAAATGAAATTAAAGACAAAAACAGAAATCATGTGATGCCTGTTACTAGACCAAAGTGAAAACAGACTGGAAATCAACTACAGAACTCTAACTGGAAAGTCCACAACCTGGAGATTAAACAGTACACATTTGGAAAATGTATTTAAAATGAAGAAATTCTAAGAGATTTAAAGTATTTTGAACTAAATGAAATAAGACAAAATTTATCACAATTTCTGGGACGTAGCAAAGTCAGTGTTCAGAGGGGAAAATAGGAGCAACTAAATGTGGGTACTAGAAAAGAAGGAAGACCTGGACCCAGTAACCTACACTTCTAAACTAGGAAGGAAGAGAAAGAGCAAGTGAGGCTCAGCCACAAACTCCCTTAAGCCTAGGCTGTGGGGAGCTAAGACAGGAAGAGAGGAAGTCCAAGGTAATTTTGTGTACAGTAAGACCCTGTCAAAAACACACACACACACACACACACACACACACACACACGCACGCACACACACACACACACGCATATGCACATGCACTGAAACAAACCATTCAGGAATAAGGAAGATCAAGGGTTCAAGTGTTAGCTACACAGTGAGACTGATGAGAGTCTGAGCTATATGAGACCTGTCTTAACAAAACAAAGCAAAAAGGCAAACAACAAACTCCCCAATTAAATAGAAAATAAGAGCAATTAAATGAATGTAAGCTGAAAAAAAATTAAAAAAAAAAAAGAGTAGAAGTCAACAAGGCAGAAATCTGTTTCTCTGTCTCTGTCTCTTTCTGCGTGAGCTTGTGCGCTTGTGTGTGTGTGCGTGTGTGCACTATAGCACATGTGTGGTCAGAGGACACCCTTGGGTTTGGATTTTCACCTTTTACCTTATTTGAAGCTGGATCTCTGTTGTCAGGCACATGGGGCTAGCTAACCCATGGACTTCTAGGGATGAGTTTGTCTCTACCTCACATCCCATCATAGAAGCACTAAAGAGCAGATTCTACCGTGACTGGCTTTCTGTGGAGTAGGGATTTACACTCAGGTCCTCACACTTGCACAGCAAGCTCTTGACCCGTGAAACCATTTCTCCTGCTCAGTTGTCCTCTCTCCCTGGTGCTATCGATTGAATTTAGGGCCTCACACATGCATGACCACTAAGCTAGATTTACAACCTTTGCTTTGTTTTTCAGGCAGGGTGTGTCTTTAGCCCCAGGCTGACCTCAGTTGTGTGCTACTGTGTCCAGAATTGACACAGGAAGATGGATTCATTGTTGTAAAGAAGTCAGTTCTTCTCAGTTTGATCTACGATTCACAACAATCCCAATCAAAATAAATCTCTGGCTATCAGCAATATGGCTACAGTTTCTATGCAGAGGTAAACACCCAGGCCTAGAACAGCTAATTATATAATGTTGGAAGGAAACAATAGGGAGACTTATATCAAAGAAACTCAAGAGTCGCTATAAATCTATAGAGATGGAGACAATATGCTATTGGCAAAAGAATAGATCAGTGGGACTGTATGGAGCCCACAAATAAATATATGAAAATACAGTCAGTTGTGCTTGGAAAGAGGAAGGGAGTCAGTGTGCGCGTGCGCGTGCGCGTGTGCGTGAGCGTGTGTGTGTGTGTGTGTGTGTGTGCATGTGTGTGTGTGTGTACGTGCGCGTGTGCATGTGTGTATGCGTGTGTTGTGGAGGGGGAGATACAGAGAGCAATGGGAGTTAATATGATCAAAACATACTGTAGACATGTAGTAATCTCACAGTAAAACTCATTATTTTATACAATTAGTGTATGCCGATGAAAATCTCTAAAAGCAAATGAATTGTTAGTTTTGGTGGTCCATGCCTGTCCTCCCAGAACTTAGAAGGCCTATATAGAAGGACTGCCAAAGTTTAAGGCCAGCCTGGGCTATGTAGAGAGGAAAAGGCTGGGGTGGGGGTCAGTTGGGGAGGGGATGGGAACGAACAGAATAAAGGACAAGAAAAGAAAAGGAAAAGGAAAGGAATAAACTAGTAAATCCAGGCACTGGATTGTTAACCGCTTAGATGGCTCAGCTGGGAAAGAGCTTGCCTTGCAAGCAGGAAGACCTGAGTTCAATCCTCAGAACTCACTTCAACAACAACAAAGCCTTATCATGGTGATTGTGCTTAGAATCCTAGCACTGAGGAGATGGAAGCAGTCTTGTCCCAGAGGCTCACTGGCCAGCCTACCCAACAAGAGACCCTGCTCCAAAAAAAAGTGAACAGCACCAGAGGAATGACATCATAGATTGCCCTCTGACCTCTATGTGCACTCACATACGTGTGCACACAGAACTACATACATATATGAACTTCTCCAGATACATACACAAACAAAAAAGCTATCAAGACATGGAGACATCTTAGATTGCTAAGTGAGGGAAGCCAATCTGAAGAGTCTGGTTTGTTTAATTTCAACAATATGATGATCTGGAAGAGGTAACACTGGAAAAGAGATGTGATTGGTGATAGTCAGGGCTTGAGAAGGGTAAACGGGTTGGGTGGGGGAAGTAACTGCGGTGCTATAGGGGCGGAAACGGGTCACTGCATTTGTGCAGACGCACACTGTACACTTTGATAGATGGATGGTAGGTTCTAGTCGGGGGATGTACTACTCATGTTCAAGGGCAGGGATTTTTCAGGAGTTCCCCATTCCTCTGAGTGTGCTATGACTCTAAGCCTGCTTTAAACGCATTCTGAAAGTAGAGGGGCTGAGGATGCTGCAGAGTGGCAAAGTGTGTGCTGAGCCTGTGTGAGGCCCTGGGTGGCCCAATGGCAAACTCACATCTTCCACAAGAGCGGGAAGCTGACCACCTCTCTAGCTCAGGTCAAGTATATACTAGTTTGGGAGCTTATGTTTAGTCTAAAGGTCATGTTTTGGTATCAAACATTCTTGATCTTAAAAGTCCTTTTCTGCCAGGCAGTGGTGGCGCACACCTTTAATCCCAGCACTCAGGAGGCAGAGGCAGGCAGATTTCTGAGTTCGAGGCCAGCCTGGTCTACAGAGTGAGTTGCAGCACAGCCAGGGCTACACAGAGAAACCCTGTCTCGAAAAACAAAAACAAAACAAAACAAAACATAAGGTCCTTTTCTGAGGTCTAGAAGGATGGCTCAGTGGTTCAGAGCACTTGTTGCTCTTGCAAAGGATCTGGGTTCAGTTCCCATAAGTTCCCAGCAACTACAAGGTGGTTCATGACCATCAGTAACTGCAGTTCCTCAAAATCCAACACTGTTCTCTGATGTCCACAGGCACCAGGCATGCACGTGGTGAACATATGTATATGCAGGCAAAATAATCAGAAACACAAAAATAAATCTAAAAAGAATATTTTTAAAAAGTCCTTGCTCTCCACCAGCCAAGCAAGATGCCCAAAGGAAAGAAGGCCAAGGGGAAGAAGGTGGCCCTGGCCCCCCGCCATCAACAAGAAACAGGAGGCCAAAAAGGTGGTCAATCTTTTGTTTGAGGAAAGGCCCAAGAACTTCTGCATTGGGCAGGACATCCAGTGCAAAAGAGATCTCACACACTTCATCAAATGGCCCTGCTACATCAGGCTGCAGCAGGAAAGAGCCATCCTCTATAAGAGGCTCAAAGTACCTCCTGCCGTTAACCAGTTCACCCAGGCCCTGGATAGGCAAACAGCTACTCAGCTGCTTAAGCTTGCCCACCAGTATAGGCCAGAGACAAAGCAAGAGAAGAAGCAAAGGCTACTGGCCAGTGCTGAGAAGAAAGCTGCTGGCAAAAGAGATGTCCCAACTAAGAGACCACCTGCCTCTGAGCAGGGTCAATACAGTCACCACCTTGGTGGAGAACAAGGCTCAGCTAGTGATTGCCCACGATGTAGATTCCATTGAGCTGGTGGTTTTCCTGTCTGCCCTGTGTCAAAAGATGGGGTGCCCTACTGCATCATTAAGGGAAAGGCCAGGGTGGGGTGTCTGGTCCCCAGGAAGATATGCACCACTGTTGCCTTCACACAGGTTAACTCGGAAGACATGGGTGCTCTGGCTAAGCTGGTGGAAGCTATTAGGACCAATTCTAATGACAGATATGACGAGATCTGCCAATACTGGGGAGGCAACATCCTGGGTCCTAAGTCTGTGGCTCGCATTGCCAAGCTGGAAAAGGCAAAGGCTAAAGAACTCGCCACTAAACTGGCTTAAATGTACACTGAGTTTTCTGTACATAAATATAATTACAAAATTATCTTCCAAAAAATAGTCCTTTTCTGCTATTTGATTGTCTGACTCTTGGAAAAGTTATAATGTGATTTACAGCTGATGCTACTCTGCCTGATTGGCTCTCTGCCCTTGCTAGAACCTTCCATTTCCTCTCGTGCCTTCCAAGCCTGTAGCATCAAGGGTAGGGTACCTGACTGCCTCTCCCTAGACGGTTGCCTACCTCATGCTGCCGCTGTCTGAATGAGACACTGCCTGTCCCACACAGAGAGCCTTATAGACTCAGGTCTCAAAAAACTTTAGGTTTTTCCAACCTATGAAAATACAGAGTTGGCCACCTGCCTCTCTTGCTCTCTCTAACACCCGGGCTTTATATTTCCTTGTCTCTAAGAGAACAGCTGGGCAGCTCTCATGTAGCAACCACTGTCCCAGGGTTTTGGGGGAAAGCATTGCACGGAATATGAAATTATTTTCTGATAGCACAGATCTTATTAGCTCGTTGACAAGAGGAAGCAGAGGCCAAGAGGAATCGAAACAATCCACTTTTCACACATCTAAGGGCATGTGGGGATCCAGCCTGGGGAAACTACCTGAAAAGGGACTAAAGAGCCAAGGCCAGTGGCGCTTCAGAGAAGGGGGTGAGGAAGAGAGAGAGTAGAGATGGGGGTGGCGGAATGCTGCCTTCACAACGGCTCCCAGGTTCCCCCCTTCTCTTGGCTCCCGACAGAACTTACTTGTAGGTGGATGATTTCTCGGTCTGACTCCATCTTGCTGCGCCCGGGCCACTTGCCACCCTCCTAGTGTCTGTCTTTTGCGTGTGCTTTTCAGCTGGGCAGTCTTTGCTTACGGCTCTTCTGAGGTGGGAGACAGCACTGCGACAAGACAGACCAGCTATTCATCCACTACTGCGGGATGCTTGGCTTGGCCTCAGCCCCTGGGGGAGGCATGTGTGCAAGTGTCTGCCCTGCATGTGGCATATTGATAGGTGGCCTTTGGAGTCCCAGCCAGGCCATCTGAGGTGAAGGCGCCTGCTTTGAGACAGTAAGCTTTACTCCTGAAAAAGTAATTTTTATATGTTTACCAAGGAAATTGGAGAACAGCTCTCTCTCTAAGGGAGTTTTTACACAGCACTCTCTGGTCACCAATTGTGGGATAGCTTCAGCACAATCCCAAGACATGAGTTTTAGAAGTTTCTCCCTTTCTCTCCCTTGTTCTGTTTGTGACCACCGCTGTTCCTAAGGGGGGGGGGGGGGGAGTAGCTTACCTGGTTGGATGCAAAGCTACAAGGTAAGTAATACAAATTGATATCTGCGACTTCTCCCTTCATGTGAGAGGCGAGCACAGCTGCGAGAGCGCAGGGGAACACGGAGCCTTCAAATCCTCTTCACCAGGCCAGCTGCGTTTCCCTCCCTTTTAAAAAGAGCCAACTTTTTTGGAAAATTATTTTTCCTGTTTACCTCGGAACCTAAAACACTTCTGTCTTGTTCCTAGGCCTGTTTTAGACTCAGATTGCTGTGGTGGGAGTCTGTGAGTGGGCCAGACGACGGCTGCCAGGGAGAATTTCCATTCAGGGTAATGGGAGGTGGGAATGGGGCCGGACAGAGATGTGTATTTATTCTTACCAGTCTCACATGTGAAAAGGAGAAGGAGAGAGAGAGGGAGAGGGAGGGAGGGAGAGAGAGAGGGAGAGGGAGGGAGGGAGAGAGAGGGAGAGAGAGAGAGAGAGATTCTTGACTTCTCTAGAATCTCCAAGTCCCACCCTGCTACAGTGTGTGAGCAAGGTTACATGATGTATGAGAATTATGTCAAGTGAACAAGATTACCCATCATACCCTATCCCACAGCACTCTCTCTCTCTCTCTGTCCATATCTATGTCAGTCAGCTTTCTGTCACTGTGACAACATACTTGAGATGATCAGTCAACCTTTGGTTCATGGGTTCTGAGATTTCAGTGCATGGTTTTTTGGTTTGTTTTTTTTTTTTTAAGTTTTAATTATAGAATAAATAACAATGGTTTTTTTTGTTTGTTTGTTTGGTTGGTTGGTTGGTTTTTTGAGACAGGGTTTCTCCGTGTAGCCTTGGCTGTCCTGGAACTCACTCTGTAGACCAGGCTTTACTAGAACTTTTATTTTTTTTAATTTAGTGGATAGCTATTCTTATTTATCATAGAATTTTAAAAGCTAGAACTTTTTATTTGGGGGATCAGAAACAAAATATTGACCATTTCCTCGCCCTTTGCCTTCCTGTTGCGGCAACTCCCATTATCTTTTAATTCCACAGATGAGTCTGGCTGGGCAGAGGGGAAACCAGAAGAAAAAACAAAAGAGAAAAGCACCTGGATTTATCTCCAAAGAAATTTCCTTTGTTCGTTCCTAGTAACGAACGAGCACATTGGCTTTAAGAGGAGACTGCTGGGATTGGCTAGGAAGCTGCTCAGGTTGCCATGCTCACCCTGGATTTGAACCACACCCTGTCTCATAAGCGTCATGTGAAGGTAAACAAGAAGCAGGATTTGGAAAGTATTTTATCTCTCTGCCACACTGTGACCCTGCACCAAGGGTCATCATACTTTTTCTGTAAGCGGTCAGAGAGTAAATTTTTTTTGGCCTTTGTAGAGCATATGGCTTTTGTCACACCCTCTCAGCCCTGCTGTTATTGTATAAAAGCAGCCATGCACAGTGTGTAAGTGAATGAGGGTGGTAGCATTCCAATAAAACTTTATTAACAAAAACAGGTGGTCAGAGATTGTAAAACCAAGACCAGGTGTGGCCCCACAAATTGTAGTCTGCTGAATCCTGTACTGAAAACTTAAAAAGAAACATCTTTCAAGTCTAATTTTCAGGGGTGTGATTACTGCTCATCTCTCATGAGCTGACACTGTTAAATTCTCTGGGGATATTCACATTGTAAAGGACAGTCCTGAGACTTGTTGTGAATGGGACTTCTGACATTTGGCTGTAGGGACCGAACCTGTCCCAAGTGGGGAAAGTTTCATCTTTTTCTACTGTGAGGGTGATTTTTGTAGGGTGAAGTTTAAGAAAGATTTTTAGGGAAACTCTCTTGGGGAAGGTTTTTATTTGAACACACTTGATTTTAACTGCACACCAACTCAAAGCAATTATGGGGTAGGAACCTTAAATATGGGTGTAAAGACGCAGAATTACAGAAGACAATAAGACTATCCCTTTGCATGGCATGCTGATACACACCTCTAGTCCCAGATAGGCTGAGGTAGGAAGATAACTTTTGAACTCAAGAGATTTTAGTCTTTAAAAAAAAAAAAATGTAAAATTAAAAAAAAAAACAATAAAAGATTCTGCAAGCCATGGTGGTGCATGCCTCCATCCACTCAGCCCTCAGAAGGCAGAGGCAAGTGGCTGTCTGTGAGTTTGAGGCCAGCCTGGTCTACATAGTGAGTTCTAGGACAGCCAGAGTTATGTAGAGAGACCCTTTCCCAAATAAACGGGGAAAAAAAGGAAGATACTGTGATTTCACTTATTTTTTGAGACAAGATCTCCTGGACTCCTGACCCCCCATCTCAATTACCCAAATTACAAGTGTACCACTATGCCTAGCTACCCCTGGTTATTCTTGCTTTTTTAACTAACTAAAATTCAGTGTATTTAGCCAGGCAGTGGTGGCACACAGACCTTTAATCCCAGTACTAGGAAAGCAGAGGCAGGTGGATCTCTGTGAGTTTGAGGACAGCCTTGTCTACAGAGGAAGTTCCAGGACAGCCAAGGCTACACAGAGAAACCCTGTCTCTCCCCCCCCCCCCAAAAAAAACCAAACAAACCAAAAAACAAAAAACAAAATTAGTGTCTTTAAAAGTTATTTTTAAATGTGACATGTAAAAATTGTAAGCTAGGCTGGCATGGAGGCTCCAGCATGTAAAAGGCACCTTGAGAGGATGAAACAAGAGGAACACACATTCAAGTCCAGCCTGTTATAAAAGGAGACCCTCTTTCAAAAAAACATAAAAAATATTTTAAATTACTGTGGACTGGGGATGTAGTTCAACGGTAGAATACTTGCCTAGTAGATGAGAGACTCCAGTTCCCAATACCACAAAAAGAAAAATTATAAATATAATATTTATAATTATAACACATGCTGCTCCAATACAAGCACATACTGTATAATGTTCAAGTTAAGGCAAACATACCTAGTTCTTCAAACAGTTATCATTCGTGTGTAGTGAAAATATTCCAAATGCTTTGTCTTCTTTGAAACTCATGTACATTTTATCACCTATATAAGGTAGTATGTAAGATCCTTTAACTGAATAGTGGGGAGCTCTGGGGTCAAGTCAGGTGACTCTGCTGAGTCACTGTGTTTTCTTAGACAAGTTACTTATCTCCTTCAGGTATTATATTCTTCTTTATGTGTGTGAAAACTGAAGTTATAAAAATAATAATTCCTGCTGGGCAGTGGTGGCAGACACCTTTAATCCCAGTACTTGGGAGGCAGAGGCAGGTGGATTTCTGGTTCTGAGTTCGAGGCCAGCCTGGTCTACAGAGTGAGTTCCAGGACAGCTAGGGCTACACAGAGAAACCCTGTCTCAAAACAAACAAACAAACAAACAAAAAAACAAAACAAAAACAAAAACAAAAACAAAAAAAGAAAGGAAAAGTTATAGTCTTCTGAATAATTCAGAAAAGCAGGCAGATTTATGAAGCTGCATGGCAATCCATAGCCTGGTAAGCCACTGTGCTGGGAGTAGGGACCCTGGGAAGAAAAGTGTGCTATCTTATTAAAGGACTAATTATTCTGCCCATCTTTCTAGCATGGCTTATGGTAAGTCCACCATCCTAGGTGTGGTCCCTTGGCCAGGTGATGAATTCATCCCAACTGGAATGTTCACTCCTTCCAGGCAAGAGGTTCTGTTCTCTGGACCAAAAGGAGTTTTCTCTTAACAGGTTTCTACTGTTCATGCTGGCACTTGGGAAATAGAGGCAGAAGGATCAGAAGTCTTACGGCTTTATTGCTATGAAGAGACACCATGATTCTTATAAAGGCAAACATTTAATTGGGGCTGGCTTACAGTTTCAGAGGTTTAGTCCACTATCATCATGGTGGGAAGCATGGCAGTGTGCAAGCAGACATGGTACTGGAGGAGCCAAGAGTTCTACCTCTTGATCTAAAGGCAGTGAAAGGAGACTGTGTGCCACACTGGACTGAGCTTGGGCATAAGAGACCTCAAAGCCTGCCCCCACAGTGACACACTTCCTTCAACAAGGCCACACCTCCAAATAGTGCTACTCCTAAGCTTTCAAATGCACGAGTCTATGGGGCCATTTCTATTCAAACCACCAGAATCATCTTCAGCTACAAAGTGATTTCCAGGCCAGCCTGGGGGACATGAGATTCTGCCTTAGCTACTTAAGAAGCTAAAACCGAGCAGGGCAGTGGTGGCGCACACCTTTAATCCCAGCACTTGGGAGGCAGAGGTGGGCAGATTTCTGAGTTCCGAGGCCAGCCTGGTCTACAGAGTGGGTTCCAGGACAGCCAGGGCGACACAGAGAAACCCTGTCTCGATAAAACAAAACAAAACAAACAAACAAACAAAAACAAAAAAAAGTGCATGAGTCAGGTTTGGTGGCATATGTTTTTTTCCCAGCACTTAGGAGGCAGAGGCAGGTGGATCTCTATGTTAGAGGCCAGCCTGGTCTACAGATCTAGTTCCAGGGCAGCCAGTGCTACACAAAGAAACCCTGTCTCCAAAAAAAAAAAAAAAAATTAAAAAGAAGGAGAAGGAGGAGGAAGAGGAAGAGGAGGAGGAGGAGGAGGAGGAGGAGGAGGAGGAGGAGGAAAGAAATATGTACATAAGAGACTGAAAGAAAAAAAAGAAAATTTAAATAGAAAATTCATTAGCTTTACTTTCACCAACCAAATTGTCTCTAATAGACCATCTATGTCTTAGAGAAATCTTAGGGGAAATGACCTCTGTCTGGCACCTCTGCTAGTGGAGACATATGTCTAACCAGATATAGACGTGAAAATAAAAGCAAACTTTGAGACATGCTTACAGACTCATTTCCAAATTCACTGTTAGGAAATCTGGATCCAGAATGGGTAACAGAAGAAAGAGCTGGCGGCCTATGGTAGAAGCTGATGGTATAGGAACTGTTGTGAGACCCAGAGTGCTCAAATGGATGAACAAGAATTAAATTCAGTGACCTTTGTGTGTCTAATAAAACTTTCCCTAGTGACCAAAGTAACAGGATGTCTCTATCTTCACTGCTCAGTAAAGCAAACACTAGCCATGTATAGGTACTGAGCAAACAAATGTGGTTGGTATGCCTGAATATTTGAATTTTAATCTGTTTTAATAATAAAAAGCCAGGTACGGTGGCACACATCTTTAATCTCAGTACTCAGGAATGTAAAGGCAGTGGATGGGTCTCTGTGAGTTCAAGTCCACCAAGACCTACATAGTGAGTTCTAAACCAACCAGGGCTACATAGCCCTTGTCTCAATTAATAAGTGAATTAATAAATTAACTAATGGAACTGGAAAGATACCTTAGAGGTTAGAGCACATACTGCTTTTTCGGGGATCCAATTTCAGTTCCAAGCACACACATTGGGAGGTTCACAACCACCCGTGACTCCATCCAGTTCCAGGAAATCCAATACCCACTTCTGGCCTCCAAGGGCACCCAAAAGCACATAGTATAAACACACACAAACATATAATTACAAAAAAATAAATAAATTTACATTTAGATATCTCTGTATGTGTGTGTGTGTGTGTGTGTGTGTGTGTGTGTGTGTGTGTATTGATTACAGTCAAACTGGACTCCTGAATACTAGGCAATTGCTCTATTACTGAATCATATGCCAAACCCTAAAGAGTTACATTTGTTTATTGTTTATTACTTATTTTTGTCTGTTTATTGTTTGTTTATTTAATTTTGAGGCAGAGTTTCCCTGGGTAGCTCAGGCTATCCTTGAACTTACCATGCTGATACCTTGGCCTCCTGCATGCTAGAAGAGTAGTCATGTGCCATCACATCCATTTAAATAGTTTTATTATTTTATTCAATCATTCATTTTGTATGTGTGTGTTTTAAAACAAGGTCTTGTTATATAGCCCAGGCTGGTCTTGAGTACAAAATGATCCTCCTACCTCAGTTTTCCAGGTGCTGGGATTACAGTGTGACCTACCAGGTCTGGTTTAAATAGTTACATTTAAATGGCTAGTAGCTAATACAATGGCCAGTGAGGTTTTTCTGTCTAAAGTCTGATTTGACATTAATAGGATCTCAGGCGCACAGCTCTCTGGAGTGCCCCATGAGACCCTGGGGAGTTCTTTATTGCTACAAAATTTCCCTTCTTTCAAATTCAGAACAGGGGATTTTAGCTCTGACTCACTCTTGAGTTGTTGGTTAGTGACAGAGCCTTCCTGAGACTGATGTGGAATACTCCTCACCTTTTACCTCTGTGACCGAGTTAAGAAGTGGCACATGCCTTTAATCCCAGCATGTACACTCAGGAGGCAGAAGCAGACAGATCTCTGTGAGTTCAAGGCCAGTCTGACCTACATAGTGAGTTCCAAGATAGCCAGGGCTGTGTAGAGAGACCCTGTCTTACAAAAGGGGGATGATGGGATTCTGGTGCTCTTCTGGCATTCAGGGGAGAGTAATCGGATCTTTGCAACAGAAGGGAGTCTGTGGTTTTCAATGACTGTAAGCCAGGAGCAAACCCTTTAGTAACTGGGCTCTTGGGTGGAAGTGAATACAAAGAACCAAGAGAAGCTGTTAGAATCTCCTGTAATTGTTTCTCAGCATCTTTCCAAGCCATCTTTTAAGGCACCTCTTGGGAACTAGAAGAATTTTTGGTCATGGGAGGCTTTGTCTCTCCAAAGGAGGTCTTTGATTGTGCTAGACTGGGAATCATACGTCTGTGGAGTTTTCAAATGCTGTGGATATATGTGAAGACAAGGGTTTAAAAACCACAATTCAGTTGTGGCTACCACATGGTACCCAGTTGCAGAAGGGACAGTGTCCCACAGTGGGTCCTATTGACTCCTCAGAGAGAAGACAATTTAATGTCACTGTTGCACTGTTTCCCAAAGGACACTGATGCTCAGGTTTGGGTGTGGGAGGGTGAAAGCCAGGAGGTGGTGGTTGGTGCAGGTGAGACCTTTAAACACCAGTCTGAGGATTCATAGTAGTGGAATTCTGAGCAGAGTATAGAAACCAGAAGTTGGAGACCAAACAAAAAACACAACTCCTCAAAGAGTCCTGTCCAACCTTTTTGCAGTCAACAGTAGTTTATTGGTGACGGTAGACTTGTCTATTTATGAGTGTAGTTCCGGGTTGCACTTTGGATCATTTGGATGTATTGTCTGTATATGTAAGTAAACATGCCTGTAACAACTCCTCTTTGAATAGTCCCTGAGGACTTTGCGTGTACTTGTTTGGCCTTCACAATGACCCAGCTAAAATTCACAGTTGAGGAATCTAAATGCAGAGCGAGCTGTCCAAGATCCTCACGGATGCGACCAGAATTCACCTGAGACTTCTTCCTTCCAGTTCTCTTCTCTTCCCTCCAAACATTCTTCCTTAACCCCCACCTTTCAGCTCCAGCACACACACTGGGGCAGGCACACATACACAGTCAGTACAACTATGGTGGTGCTTAACAGGCTACTGATAGTGATAACTCAGTCACCCAAGGAAGCAAGTCTACTTTTAGCTCCCGGTCCTTCTGCCTGCTGCTGTGATTGTGGGGTGTGGAGGGGAGGGGGGGAGGGGGAGGGCATTCTTTGTTTGCTATTCATGTTTGGCAGTACTGTGGATAAAACCTAAGGCTTTGCACCTGTTGGACATATCCCTAGTTTCGACTGTTGTTCTAAAGATTTTGTTTTCTAGAGTAGAGAGTTCAGAGTTCTTATGTTATCCCTCCTTCCGGTCTGCCATGCTCCTCTACCTCTGTGCCCTTCATAGTGAGACCCTAGAAACCTGGCTTAGGTGGATGACAGAATGCAGAACAGACACACAGATGGGTACAGAGAAGCTGGGATGGGGATGCTTGCTTTGCTGGAATGCACTCAATACCCAACACTAGGAGATTCATCTCTTTTACTGTGTGTAGCCCAGGAAGAAGGGAGTTTCGGCGGGATTGTAGTCATCTTGGAAGGCAGAAGCTGCCAGTTGTTCGTTTTTGTACACTCTAATCAAATCTTTAGTAGACACATGTACTTGCACCAGGGGAAGGCATTGCCATATCTCTGAGCCTCACCAGGGGAAAGCTTTGCCATTCCAATGAGTCTGAGTGGTTGGGGTCCTTTACATGGCAGTCCGATTCAGGCTTTCCTCTCCTCCCTACACTCCACTATCAGCATCTACCACCAGCAAGGGCTGTTTGTTTTTACTGAAGTCATTACCACCTCAGGTCTATAGCAGACATGATGGTTCACTCCTGGGATTGTACCTGCCATGGGGCTTTGCATTACTTTGTATGGGTTTGGGTTTTTCTGCTAGAGACTGAGCCCAGGCCCTTGCATACATTCATACATTATTAAACACATGCTCTAGCACCAGTTTATACCTCACACTCCTTCCTGTGGGTCCTGATTAGCTGAGGACCAAGCCTAGGACCTTGGGCAGGCTTCCATGGAGCTACGCTCCAGACCTTAGGTTTTTTAAGTAAGTTACATTCCCTGGGTTCCTCAACGCCCTGTTGAACTGTGAACTGCAGAATTGACCAACTGCAGAGCAGCTGCAAGGTTCCTCTTCCTCTCACACTCTGCCTTTGGACACTTTTCCAGAGGGTAGCTGGAAGAAATAAAGAGGCAGAGGGTTTTTTTCCAGTTTGTGAACAGCTCCAGGACAAAGATTTTGTGTCTCGTGTTCCTCTGACAACCAGTTCCTCCCCCGACCCCCAGCACAACTCTCAAATTTAGAGTTGGCACGGTGACATTGATGTCACTGGCCCACATGAAGCAGAACTTTCTGGAAGCCCCATGAGAACAGGACTTTGATTTTTGGAAGCTCCCCTAGCAGTCAGTCTCAACCGAAGAGCATGGGCAACTGAGCCCGGCCTTGGAGGAACAATTCTTTCCTCACAAAACAGGTCAGAGTTTCCAGACAAAAATCCACGCTCAGAAGATTCATGTTATAAAAACTACTGGTAACGAAGACCTAAGTGATCAGGGTATGAAATGAAAATATGGTTTGCTGAGCTTCGTCACAAAGCTACTGATAGTCACATGATCTTCTGTGAGTCATTTCCTATCTGGTACCTTGGTTTCACTCATCTGCAAAATATGGAGAAATTTTTGTAAATGTACATGTATTCACTTTTTTTTTTCTAATCAGAAAAGTAATATACAGCCATTATTTATTTATGTACTTATTTAAAAAAAAAGAACAACAACAACAAAAGAATACAGTCAGCTGACCCACAACTTTAAACCCACTACTCGGCAAACAGAGGCAGGTGGGTCTCTGTGAGTTTGAGACCAGCCTGGTCTACAGAGCAAGTTCCAGAACAACCAAGGCTACACAAAGAAAAACGAAAAAATAGAGAGGGGGAGGGGAGTAGACACACCTTCAGCCATGTGCAGAGCCTCACAGATGCACAGCCATGCACTCATGGGGCTGGCTCTTCATACCTGCTCCTCAAAGCAGTAAGAGTACTTAGTGAAATACGTGTCTTTTAAGTCTATTGCCTTAAGACAAGTGTAACTCTTTCTCAATTCCTCCACCTTACAGTCACAACTGAGGGTTAGAACTGAAGAAACTTAACCCTGAGTTCATTTCAGAAGCGCTCAATGGTGGCGACACTCACACCTTGGTCTTTCTGACTACATGTTTGTCATTTTTACAGTGGAGTGCACTCACCACCCAACACTAGGAAATTCATCTCTTTTCCTGTGTACACACAGGAAGATGGGAGTTTCAGAGAGATTGTAGTCATCTTGGAAGGCGGAAGCTGACAGTTGTTCGGTTTATAACACATTCCTCACCACCTGCATCTTGATTTTAGTTTTGATTTGTGTGTGTACGCAGCCTGGGTTGGCCTCAAACTCCATCTGTAGTGAAGAGTGGCCTTGATCCTGAGAGTAAGATATCACTACCATGCTCAGCTTTCTCACTGTCTCATACAACTCACTGAGACATTTTTTATACAGCAGTCTTTTCCATTTCATAGCATGTGCATCCTTTTCTTCTTCCCTGTATGTCACTGAATACAAGAGTAAAACGGTGGCTGCATATACAGCAGGGTGGTCACAAGATGAAAACACACTGAAGCTAATTCCTGTGTGAGATTATATTAAACACAACACACAAATAAGCCAAGGCAAGAATGGATGGCTATGCATATCTGGTAAGGGCTCAGCTGGCATATGTAACCACGTCATCTGCTGATAAGTGGAATGTAAGCGTCTCACACAAGCTACTCTGGGTGTCTCTCTACCTTTGCAGCTAGGAAGGTTTTTGCTGGATATTCCTTCCTATTCCAAGACACCCAGACCCTGGCTCAGCCAACACTTCACTCCATTGCATCCCTTCTTCCCTCGTGTGATGCATATCTCAGCCTCGCACTTGGACACTTCTTCTGCCATTTTTCGAAAGCCTGCAGTTCCCCAGCTCTTTGAACTTGACTTTGAAAGGCACAGAGTGGAGAAAGACCCTTCTGCTTGTCTATGTTTGGCTTCCAATCCCATCTGAGCTGAGTGTCTGCCTTCTTGAGAAACTCTTAAGTCCCTATCATCGCTCTGGCTTAGATTTAGCTTGGGGTTTCAATATGATTTTGGAATATTAGTATACCATTGCATATGTCTAATATAGGACATATTAGGAGAACAGAGGAAGGAAAATACCACAAATGACTTTGCGATCCTAGTACACCCCATATTTTCTCTAAGTTTTTAAAATTATTTTTATGCTTCCATATGTGCCTGTGCACTGTGTGCATGCCTGGTATTCTTGGTGGCCAAAAGAGAGCATCAGATACCCTGAAACCCGAGTTACAGATGGTTGTGAACTACTATGTAGGTGCTGGGGGGTTGAACCCAGGTCCTCTGGAAGAGCAGTAATCTTTACTGTTTTCTCTCTAGCCCCTTTTGTTGATGTTTAAAGAAAACTTTGAGTCTATTCACTCCTATAATTACTGCATTTTTAAACATTTATTTATTTATAGTGTGTGTGTGTGGTGGTGATTGTGTGACCATGTGTTGTGTCCCTCATCAGAAAAACTCTGTCACACCAGGCAGTGGTGGCATATGCCTTTAATCCCAGAACTTGGGAGGCAGAGGCAGGTGGATTTCTGAGTTCGAGGCCAACCTGGTCTACAGAGTGAATTCCAGGACAGCCAGGATTACACAGAGAAACCCTGTCTCAAAAAACCAAAAAAAGAAAGAAAGAAAAGAAAGAAAGAAAGAAAGAAAGATAGAAAGAAAGAAAGAAAAGACATTGACAATATCTAGAAAAGCTGAAACAGTCCCATAGTTTAAGATCTTGGAATCTTCTTCCAGGTTACAGTCTCAGGGGTGTGTTAACAGATACCCTTCTGAGCCACAGAACTCGGAAATATAGCTGAAAGATTCTTTCCAAGGTGGTGCATCTTTAGTATCATTTTAGAGGTATGGTAGAGAGTTCACTTACCATACAGTGGTCCTATTGCTACTTTAGGGTGTGTCTTATTAACCACAATGTCAACAATGGAATGCAAGGGGGTCACAAGGTTGGGATTGGGACTGGGTGAGGCCAATAAGCATAATAGGAGATAAAAGAGTAGAGACAGGTTTATTGCTGTTTATACCAAGAGAGCATGGGGATCATTTTCAGAGCCCCCCTCCACAAAGCAAAGAAAGCAAAAGGCCTGGGTAGGGAGAGGATTGGGTCATTCTATTGATCAAACTGGCCCAAAGTTTTCATCTTCCTGCCTCAGTCTTCCCAGTGCGGGGATTTCAGATGTGTGTGCACAAACACAACCATGCATCCTTTATTTCCCCTTTCCAAGTCTAAAGATCTTACAACGCAGTGGTTCGCAGCCATCTTAATGCTGGGGCCCTTTAATACAGTTCCTAAGGTTGTGTTGAACCCCAGCCATAAACTTTTTTGGTTGCTACTTCATAACTGCAATTTTGCTATTGTTATGGATCATAATGTGCATATCTGTGTTTCTTAGGAAATCTCACGGGTTGAGAACCCACAGTACGACTGTTACTATTTGTTCAGTTTGAATAGAGAGTGCACCAACTTTATACTAGTCCCCCCCCTTTTTTTTCAATTTTCTGTATCCTTTTAAAAATTAAAACCTTCATGTGCCAAGGTTTCACAACAGTCACCCAAGGAGCAGGGGTACTGTGGAAAGTATGTGTGCTCTGGAAAAGTTTTCCAGATTAATTTGCTAGATTTTGTTATTTCTCCCTTTATTAAAAATGCTGTCTCGACCCAGCACTTGGGAGGCAGAGACAGGCAGATTTCTGAGTTCAAGGCCAACCTCGTCTACAGAGTGAGTTCCAGGACAGCCAGGGCTACAGAGAAATCCTGTCTCGAAAAACCAAAAAAAAATATATATATATATATATTTATTTATTTTTAACTTGGAACTTCTGGAGAAATGGTTCAGTGGTTAAGAGCAGTGGCTGTTTCCAGAGGACCCAGGTTCAAGTCCCAGCATTTACATGGCAGCCCACAGCTGTCTGTAACTCTGGATCTAGAGGATCTGGCACCCTGACACAAACCTATGTGCAAGCAAAACACCAATGCACAGAAAAATAATATAAAATAAATAAAAGAGACACTGTCTCAAAGATTTATTTTAGTTATTTGTTTTTATATGTATGGGTTTTTTGTCTGTGTACCAGAAAAGAACTTTGGATCCCATTAGACTATAGTTATAGACCATTATGAGCCACAATGTGGGTGCTGGAAATTGAATTCAGAACCTTTGGAAGAGCAGCCAGTGCTCCAAGTGCTGAGACATCTCTTTACCCCCTACCCCCATACCTTTTTAAGATAGGGTCTCACCAGGTAGTCTTGGCTGCCCTGGAGTTGACTATGTAGAGCGGGTTAGCCTTGAACTCGTAGAGATCACACACCCCTGGCACTTAAAAAGAGGTTCTCCCGTTATTTTACTATCATCAGAGAATAACCTAGCTAGAGGCAGGAGGATGATAAGCTCAAGGCCAACCTTGGGCTACGCGCTGAGTCCCTCGAGACAATCCAGCACAGTCACTGCACCTTGCTAGCGCTATCTTGAATCTACTCCAAACTCAGTGTATGTAACAGTCTTGTGACGTTTTCCTATATTTGCTGTGTAATTGCTGTCTGGGACATTGTCCATTACATTGTACAGCAGTCCCTAAATAAGAGCCTTTGTATGAAAGAAAAAAGGATTTAATTTGGAAAAATCTGTTGTTGTTGTTCTGGGTAACTGACGAGTACGAGTAAACATTGTTCTCGGCAGCCTCTTTCCATTTTTACGTGGTTACTGTTGGGGTCCAGGAGTCACCCCACAAACCACACAGACAGGGATAGTTTATTGAGCATTTGCCCCAGGACTGATTGATCAGGGCCATAGACCAGACTTGGGAGCTGACTGTGACAATGATCCAGGATCCTACAGAGCCTGAAATCCACAAAGATCTGTGCCAAGTTATTTCCCCAAGCAGGATTTAGGGATGGGGGACTTCCTTAGGAGCATGTCTTTGTCGTGTATGTATCCTGTCCCCATTGGTTGGGGTATTCAGCTGTGGCAGGGGACTTGTCTTGTCTGACATTCTTTAACTTGCCAATCAGGATGCCAGTTATCCTGGGAGGTCTTGGGAACTTAAAACTTCATTCGACCCCTACTCGAATTGGAAGTTTTCTCTCTTAGGTTGGGGTCCATCTCAGGGGCAGCTTATAGGTGCAGAAAGTGCTGCAGTGCCATTGGTTCAGATCTGAGCTTATTATAGCTAACTATACAAAGCAGTTCTAACTGACCTCTATTGTGGTTGGTTTCCAAGAACGCCAAAGCACAGAACATAACAGAATACACAGTCAGCCAGGCAGAGGTGGTGCACACCTTTAATCCCAGCACTTGGGAGGCAGAGGCAGGAGGATTTCTGGGTTCCGGGCCAGCCTGGTCTATAGAGTGAATTCCAGGACAGCCAGGGTTACACAGAGAAACCTTATCTCGAAAAACCAAAAAAACAAAAAACAAAACAAAAAAACCCACCACCACAACAACAAAAAAACACAGAATACACAATCAGCTCAGGCATAAGAAAGTTTTCTAGTAACAGCACACGAGAAAGCTCCCTTGTAACAGTCATAATAGCATAAAATGGCTGGCTGGACAGGCAGCAGTTACCCAGGCCTTAACAGTGACCAAGAAGCTCAGAGATAAACACACATTTAATGTCAACCTTTCTGGTTTGCTCTTGTCTTACTTCAAACAGTGATGTCATCAACAGTATAACATGGCCGCCCTTTCATTTTTCACAGAGCCACAGTGAACGACACAGGAGTCTTCCTCTCAGATCATTCCCATTGACTTTGTTTCATTCTGCTATAGCACAAAAACCTCACTTGAAAGGGAGACCTACTTATCAATCCTTGACAGACAGCAGCTTGGCATCAGCAGCTGGGCGAGTAGCTGGGACTGCTTCCCATCTCTCACATTCAAGGAGTTTGTCTGTAGATGTGTCGTTGGGGCTCCATTGCGGCCACATCCTTTCTTTTCCCTGCAGTGCATCTGAGGAGAAACAGGATAATTCCAGGGCTCACGGAACATCTTTCCTGCACATGGGAGGGCTGAGGTGGGTCAGAACCTGCCTGGCCTGTGTGAAGAAATCCTGGCTTCTACTCCCTGCAACAGAATCCTGAACCACCACCACCACCAGCAGCAGCAGCAGCAGCAGCAGCAGCAGCAGACATACAGAAGAACCACTTTGATACTGAAAAATAGCGTGCTCTAAGAAGCAAGAGGCTTTTATTTCATTGTGAGGAAAGCTGTCATCACTCTATAGACTGACTTCCTTTCTGGATAAGGAAACATTCCTTGTAAATCTAATTTTCTATCACTACCTTACTTTTTCTTGTTTAAGACAAGACCTCATGTAGCCTGGGATAGCTTGAAGCTCTCTGTGTAGTTGAGGATGACTTTGAACTCCTGATCTTTCTGCCTTCATTTGCCAAGTGATGAGATTATAGGCATGTACCATAATAGGCTGGCTTCAATAATCTACTTTTACAAAAATTAAAGATAATTATGTTCTACTATTAAGTCCTCAAAGTAATAACATTTTAAATACACAAACACACACACACACACACACACACACACACACACACACACACACACACAACAGGCAGTGGTGCACCACCTTTAATCCCAGCACTCAGGAGGCAGAGGCAGGAGAACCTCTGAGTTCGAAGTCAATCTTGTCTACAAAGTGAGTGTCAGGACAGCCAGGGTTACACAGAGAAACCTTTGTCTCAAAAATAAAAATAAAAATAATAAATCAACAAAAAAGAAAGAAAGAAAAAAAGAAAAGGAACAAAACAAAACAAAAAACCCTCAGAACCAAAAGAGACATGGGTATATCATACATCAGCAAACATGTGACTAAAAAGAGGTTTAGGAAATCAATTCCTCAGGCAGGCTGCAGTGAGCCACACAGGAGTGAATCTTAGTTTTCAGGATGGGCCTACAGTGATGTGAGAACAGAATCACTCCGATATGAGATTTTTTTGTTCTGTTCTTATAGTAACAAATATGAGTAGCTTGCATTTATAATAGAAAATTAGAATAAAGGAGTATAAATCATGTTGGCATGATTTTATATACAACTATATATAGTATAGATTATATATGGTCCTGTATAATATGGTATGCATGTGTGCGTGTGTGTGAGAGAGTGTGTGTGTCCCCCAAACTAGTCCTGTAAGGAACATGGTATTAAGAACCCAAGCCAGGCATGGTAGTACAGCTGTAATCCTACTAGGGAGGCAGAGGCCAGAGAATTGCTGAAAGTTCAAGGTCAGCCTGGACTATACAATGAGTTCTAGGCCAGTTGTGGCTATAGACTGAGACTATATCTTAAAAAATATAAAAGTTGAAAATTAGAAACAAAATCAAAATAAAAAGAATTTCTCAATAGCTATATGTAATGGTCAAAGTTGAAAACTGGTATATGCTTTCTTGCTCTCTATCAGAAAGCATAATGTACATTATTTATTAAATATTAAGAAGTCCTCAAAAAAGAAAGCTGCTTTGAATTTGTATAATTTAGTGGTTATGAATTTATTTGTGCACAGAACACCTTCTTGCTCATCTCTATTGACCTTTTCCAGGTCAACATGAGTAGTGTCTTCCACAACAGTATCTTGTCCTGACTCTTATGTGGCTAACGTTAAGTGTTGCTGAGCATTCTGGTCTGATCCATAAGGGTCCTGATTCCCAAACCTTAAAATGTGGTAATAATGCTGGGTAGTGGTAGCCCACGCCTTTAATCCCAGCACTCAGGAGGCAGAGGCAGGCAGATCTCTTGTGAATTCGAGGCCAGCCTTGTCTACAGAGGGAGTTTCAGGACTGAGATGGCTATACAGAGAAACCATGTCTTGAAAACCAACCCCCCCCCCCAAATGTGATGATAACTATGATCACCAGTCAGTAGGGATATTCGATGATGTACACAAGGGTTCTGTGTACCTTGGAAACTGGACTCTATAGAAACAATGCCATTATCTCAGCAACAGTAGATAATAAGGCCCATCATTAGATTCCTCAAACCTAGGGGAGCAGATGCGCCACACCAATGCTCTGTCCCTAAAGGGATTTATATTCGTTCTCAATACTTCAGTAAACAAACCATTTCATGCCAGTGCTTGTTTCAAACAGATCGTAAAGGAAAGAAGGGAGATGAAAAGGAGCAGAGGACCAGCAAGATGGCTCAGCAGGTAAAGGTGCCTTCTGCATGAGCCTGGAGGTCAATCCTCAGAACTCAGTGGGAGGAGAAAACCAACTCCCCAAGTTGTCCTCTGAGCTCTACATGTGCTCCGTGACATGTGCATGCCCATACTCTTACACACACACACACACACACACACACACACACAGAGATACACACACACACAGATACACACACACACACAGTAATCATCATCATAATAAAATAAAAATTTAAAAGAAAGGGAGGGGATGGAGAAATGGCCCAGTGGTTCCAGGCAGTGGCTGCACTTTCCAGATGGATCCAGGTTCAATTCCCAGCACCCACATGGCAACTTACAATTGTCTGTAACTCCAGTTTCAGAGGATCTGATACCCTCATAGACACAGATGAAGGCTAAACACCAATCAGTGCAATAACAAACAAATAAATAAATAATTTTATTTTATAAAAAGAGAAATAGACTGCAAAAATATACAGGGCATAATATCTTGTTGGTTTATCTTGATTTTAAAATTATCATGTAAACGAAATTCTGGGTGTATTGGGTAGTTTCTATACTGGACAGATGGGAGTGGGGAGGTTGTCCACAACTATGCTTATCACCGTCCCATGGGGCAAAGGCCCCAGACTACCTAAAAAGGAGGAAATGAATCGAGAACCAGCACCCACTTCTCTCTGCATCCTGGTTGGACACAGTGTGACCATCTGTCTTGTGTCCTTCCCACCACCATGCCTTCCCTGCTATGACTGCCTGTCCCCTCAACTGTGATAAACCTTGCCTTCCTTAAGTTGTTTTAGGCAGATGTTTTGTCATAGCAACAAGAAAAAGAAATGAAGACAGCATCTGTTGGGAACCAGAGCCAGGTGTCCCAGGAGTCTTATCTCTGTAATCCCAGTATCTCTGTAAACCCAAGGTAGAGGAGACACAAGCATTCCAAGTCACCCTTGGCTGTATTTAAAGCTAGCCTTAGATATATGAGACCCTGACACCCTGACTCAAAACAAAATTGTAAAACACTTATTGAATTATCCACTCAATAGATGCTTAGCTGTTTTCTTTTTCTTTTCTTTTCTTTTTTTCTTTTCCCGAGACAGGGTTTCTCTGTGTAGCCCTGGCTGTCCTGGAACTCAGAAATCCGCCTGTCTCTGCCTCCCAGGTGCTGGGATTAAAGGCGTGCACCACCACTGCCTGGTGCTTAGCTGTTTTCAACCTATGGTTTGTGACCCCTATCAGGGGTCACATATCAGATATCCTGCACGTCAGACATTTTCATTATAATTTGTAATAGGGTGAGGAGGGGGCGGGACTTATTGAGGTGAACATTAGTGAATGCAGAGACTCGTGGCTGGTCAGAGTGCTGAGAATAAGTCCTAGTTGTGCCCTAAGTAAGACATTTATATCTATCTCCTCCTCTAGGACTCATGGAACATTGTGGAGGGCAGAAAGAATGTAGGAACCAGAAGATAGAGGGAAGGGCTGAAAAATGCCGTTTCCTAGATATGACACAGCCATTGCAAATGTGAGCTCACACCAGCTGCATTGCTGGGCCTTTACAACTGGCCCTGTCAACTGTCAGTCATTGAAGGAGGAGCAATACCTGCAAGCAGGAAACAAGGTCCACCCTCAAGGGGAGGGTCTTAGTCCTCACTTGGTTACAAAAGAAGCCTACTCAACTTTTCAAGAAGTAGGAGAAGGGCTTGGTGGATACAGAGTACCCAAAGAGGTGGGACCAGGAGCAAGTTTCTGGACCAAGGACAGCACTTTGGGGTTCCACCAACTCTGCTTCTCTGAGATTCTGCTTTATTCTCTCAGTCTCTCCAGTCCTGACTATTTAAGCCCCAGATTTAGATCAATTCTAATACATAAGAAATTTACGTTGGTCCAGGGAGTTGAGAAGTTCATTGCAGCTAAGGTCATCATAGTACAGTGTTGGCAATTGATAGCTCTATATGAAGTCCAGTGACCATATTCACTGGCTCCTAATGATTTCTATTAAGTAAAGGTTGGGTAAGTTTCTTGTAACTGTGGTCCCAGCTGTCTGTGGGGCAGTAGACTGTGAGAGATAAGCTTTGTTCCCAGTTGAGTTAAGGCTAGAAGCCCCACATACCCTGAAGGGACCTTAGGAGCTTTGCCTGCTCCTGAGCACCAGGCCCCTGCCACTGGCTGTAGCCCCCCTTCCCCCCCCCCAAAGATCTGTGGCCATCAGTCACATAAGGTTAATGCCCCAAGCCCTTCTGCAGGGCTACCCTAACATTTCAGACCAAGACAATAAAAAAAGAGACGTGAGGTACCTAGAGGCCTGGAGGGCTTAGCCAATAAGCTTTCCTTCCCAGACACTCCTCCCTGCAAAAGGTATTTAACCTCAGGCCCACCCTGAGAAGTGGGGTATGGTTTTACACATCTACTCTCCGCCATGGCAATAAATGATTTGGAACCACAGACTGTCTCTTTTCATCGGGATCTGCCATGGGGAGCCATGGAGAAGGCCTTTGCCTACAGAGCCACTGTTTCTCATAGAAGGCCTCTCTGAGCTCCCAGCCCAAGACTGCCAAGGACTCTCACTGTGGGACCAGATGGAGCTCTATCCCTCTCCCCCCCTCTCTCCAAGCCCTGGGCAGGATCTGGCCCGCAGGCCCAGATTCCATTCTCAGCTCTTCTGTGACTTCCAGCAGCACCTGGAACTCCATGGCCCCAGCCTCTTCACAGGTCTGGGGACCTCAGAACCAGCTCCAGCTGTCCTGGCACCCCAGACTGCGCTTTCCCACCCCTGAGTCACCCGGGGCTTCCCTATGGTCCAACACCCACCTGGCGACTGGAGTGGGGTAAGAGAGGTCAACTCCCCGAGTCCCACTTCTCCAAGCACCCGAGCCCTGTGGCAAGGTAGACATGGAACCCATAACCTACAGCTGTCCTCCATTTTGTTCTGCAAGGTGTATTTTGCTACTTTTGGAGATCAAGCCCTGGGCTTTTTGTATGCTAGACAAACATTGTACCACTGGATTGCACCTCAAGTCCTCCTCTTGTTATATCAACTCTTTGGAGCTCAAATGTGAAGGACTCCAAGAATCTAAAACTGTGGTCATCTAAAATATAAATTTTAAATTTTGCTTTTATTTCCTCAGATGGAGGGAGGAGATGAGAACCATACCCAAGCTGTGTGAATGTACGGCTGGGGCTGAGCTCAGAGTGTTTCTTCCCTGTTCTAACTCTCCCTAGGCCTAGGCCTGGAAGCTTCTATACAATCTAATCTTCCAAGCTGACTGGTTCAGTCCAGCTTCTCTCAGCTTCTCACTGAATCACTCTGCTTCACCTCATACTGACTTTGGCAATATGTTCTAATCTTCTGGCTCCTTCTCATTCTTTGGCTCATTCTGTCTTCACCCGTGTCTAGATTGTTCTCTCTGTCACCTGTCTTTGTAAAACGGCCACACACACCTTTCTCTCCCTGCCAGCTCTAAAATAGCCCCTCCTTCTTATCTGTTCTCAGTAGTGTTAGACATATCCTATCTCTGACTCATTCTGTCAGCTCTTTCTCTGATTTGTCACTTTGTCTGCCCTCAATTAGACATCATTTTCAAACATGGCTGCTTCCTTTTTCAAACTAACCTCCCCTTCATTGTTAAGCATTAAAGGTGTATACTAAGGGCATGTCTGTATCCCAGCCAGATCATACTGTCATCCAAGGCATGACTGCCTTTCGGCTGGATCACATAGAGCTAGAAGGTTTTTGGAGGTGATCTCTTGCCAGATCAGCCATGTTTCTGGAGAAAAATTCCTCTATAATAAAGGGAAAGCATTAAGGAGCTAGGCAATCAGTATAGAGTACCACTACCAATAACTAGGTAAGGAGCAGATGATAGTGACCATCGTAGAGGTGGTGATGACAAGATAGAGTACCATTACCAATAACTAGGTAAGGAGCAGATGATAGTGACCATCGTAGAGGTGGTGATGACAAGATAGAGTACCACTACCAATAACTAGGTAAGGAGCAGATGATAGTAACCATAGTAGAGGTGGTGATGACAAGAAACAATTAAGGACTGGAGAAATGGCCCAGTGGTTGAGAGCACTTGCTGCTTTTGTAGAGGACCTAGGTTCAGTCTTTAATATCTGCGCGGTGGCTCACAATCATCTGAAACTCAGTTCTAGGGAATCCAACACCTCTTCTGACCTTCTGTGAGTTCCTGCATGCACATGGTACTTAGGCACACACATATACACATAAAATAAATATTTTTTTAAAAAGAAAACAACTCAAGTATGGGGCTTATGGAAAGCATGAGGTTAAAATAGAGGGGAGGCTGGATGCCAAGATGGCTCAGCAGTGAAGGGGTATGCTGCTCTTGTAAAGGCCGTGGCTTCGGTTCCCAGCACCCAGAGTGAGCAGCCCACAACCTCCTATAACTCCAGTTTCAAAGCATTCTATATCCTATTCTGTTCTCGGTGAGCTTCTGCACATACTGGGTATATACACATTTATGAAAGCAAACACACATACACAATAAATAAAAACATTCTGAGACAAGGTCTCTCCATGTAGCACTGGCTGTCCTGGAACTCACTAAGTAGAATAGGTAGACTTCAAACTCAGATCTGCCTGCCTTCCAAGTTCTGGGATCAAAGGCATGTCCAGCTAAATAAATCCTTAAAATAGAGAACATAAATACAAATAGTTACTTCTATGCCATAAAAGGAATTTTGAGTCTAGAGTTGGATTTTCTCCATAACTAGCTGGTTATGGTTATGGGCTTTTTTTTTTTTTTGGAGACAGGGTTTCTCTGTGTAGCCCTGGCTTTCTTGGACCTCCCTCTGTAGACCATGCTGGCCTTGAACTCAAGAGATTCACTTGTCTCTGCCTCTCAAGTGCTGGGAGTTGTACCCAGTACAGCCCAGCAGATCTACTTTTCATTATGTGCATGGATGTGTAAGGGTGGGTATGTGCTCATGAATACAGGTGCTGGAAGAGGCCAGAAGAGGGAACCAGATCCCCGGAAGCTAAAGTTACAGGCATTTTTTCCAGCCACCTAACTTGGGTGCTGTAAACCAAACTGGGTCCTCTACAAGAACAGTAAGTGTTCTTAACTAATGACCCATCTTTCCAGGCCCTAGTTGGGATCTTCATAAATAATAGCACAGAAACTTCGGTGATCCTCCTATCAACAATTTTATATCAAAAGAGAAAGGGGATCTTGGATCAAGTAGGGGTTTGGAATCAGGTAATGATGAGGAGGGTCTGGCCTCTCAGAGGAAACAAATCTTCAAGGGAAATCTCAGGCCTGGCTTTGTAGGATGGGAAATGGTCAGGTGTGGGGCCATTGGGAGGAGCCAAGGATAATGGCTCCAGAGTACAGAGGAGACTTTAAAAGACAGAGAAATACACGTGGATCCAAATGTGGTTTAAATAAATGAGTTCCTTTTTCTAGGCTTCAGTTGCCTCCAGCTCTGCTTTTCAGAAAAGGAAAGTGTAGAATCAATGGGTGGGAAAGAGGAGGGAGTTGGGGTGAAAGAGCCAAGGTAGCTTTTCTAGCTGAAGCAGAGCCCATGATTAAGTAGAAAAGAAAATGAAGGTTGGTTAGAATGAGAAGAGATCAGGGAAAACTGGTGAGACATCTTGAAACCTGTGTTGAGGAATTTCCCTCCTCAGAACAGGTTTTTACCATTAAAATCCCTTTGGTTTTTACCACTAAAAATCCGAGGTTGTGGTCCTTTCTTCCTCTTTGTGAATGTTGCTCATCCACTGGATATGACCACTGCTCAGGCAGAAGCAGTTAAGATTAGAGCATAGCATCCTGTGCAGTGGCACTCACAGTAGGTCTGCAGGGTGACCCCAACAAAGTTCAAATACAAGAAAACTGTGTTCTTCATGTAGCCAAAGAAGGCAAACTGTAATCCTACGGAGGAACTGTATTGATAGGTTTTCCATACTTATAATGAAATGCCTGAGGCTGGAACACTTTATGAAGAAAATATTTATGTAGATTAGGTTTTGGAGGTTCAAGGGCATGAAACTACCATGATGTGGAACCAGAGACCCCTTCTCAAGACCAGAGGCCAGAGAAAGACTGGGGTACCATAATGGCACCACCTAAGCCAACTTTAGGTCTGGCTTCTTGTAGGTCTCTCCACCTCAGGTGAGGACTGAACCTCAGACAAATGGACTTTGAGGAGCTACATTCAAACCATATCTAAACTATAGAAGGAACTAACACAGTCAATTTCTAAATGAAAAGGCCTTCCAACGAGGATATAGCATATTCCAGCTCTGAACACAAGTCACTGGGTTGTATTTTGATTTTAATGACTGTGTGGTTCATGATCATAGGCCAGCATATTAATACTCGCCTTTTCCCTTAACTGTACCTGGGGGCATTTTTGATGACTAGTTGGCAATAGCCTGTACTCACCCACTTTTCAGACAAAGGGATTCTAAATTTCTTAGGCTAAAAGACAAACGGAAGATGGTATCTAGTGGAGGCAGAAACAAAAGGAATCAGGCTTGTGTGGTGAGTCCAGGGGACTTGCTTTTCTGTTGTATTTCTTGGTGAAGGAACTTAGTGAATATTCTCTTTGAAGGGCTTTGGTGTGTGTTTCTTTGCCTAGAGCAACACTGGAACCACATGATTAGCCCTTTCTTATATAGAGAAAGGCACTATAATGAAAATTGTAATAGTTGGCTGTGTGGGGTGACTTCTGCCTGTATTTCCAGCATTTGAAAATCTGGGGCAAAAGGATCAGAAGTTCAAGACTATTGTAGGCTACATGGTAACTTCAGGATCGGGTTGGGCTACATGAGATGTTCAAGACTATTGTAGGCTACAT